>APFE031485265.1:155109-178132 GCA_000404065.3 Pinus taeda
ATCATCCTCAATCTGATGGGCAAACTGAGATAGTAAACAAATGTTTGGAAGGATATCTTCGTTGCTTTGTATATGATAAACAGACAAAATGGGTCAAATGGTTGCCTCTGGCGGAATGGTGGTATAACACTTCCTTCCATACAACAACAAAAATTACCCCATTTATGGCACTTTATGGGTATCAGCCACCATCCATCACATCATATTTAGGAGAAAATTCTAAGGTTCGGGCAGTGGAACATCACATCTAACATCAAGAACAAGTCCTCCAACTATTAAAGGATAACCTTGTGTTGGCATAGAATAGAATGAAACAACAGGCAGATCAACATCGCAGTGAAAGAAGTTTTGATGTAGGTGATTGGGTATTCCTACGGCTACAACCATATAAGCAAATGTCCCTCAAGCAAGCTAAGAAGGATAATAAATTATCACCAAAGTATTATGGTCCGTACAAGGTGTTGCAAAAGATTGGTACTATGGCATACAGATTGGAGCTTCCTGCAGCTTCTTGAGTGCACCCAATTTTCTACGTTTCATGTTTAAAGAAGGTTATAGGCGACAAACTCCTAGTTCAAACAATATTGCTAGAACTTGACGAGGAAGGAAAAATTATATTAGAACCGGAAGCAGTCACAGAAATAAGAACTTGATAGCTACGAAATCGATCAATTTCAGAGTATCTAATCAAGTGGAAGAACTTATCCGCTGAAGATTCCACATGGGAGGATGAGAATTTTATTACAGAAGCATCCTAGAATACTCAAGCGTTGAGGACAACACTTTTTGAAGGAGAGGTGCATGTAGGTCCCTATAATATAGTGATTTACCCCATTACTATTGTAGGTGTATCCCTTATTAATATTGTTGTGCCCCTATTGTCCCCATATTGTTATTACTATGCCCCATAGAATCCCTCTATTTTTATTTTTGTGCCTTTATATTATTATTGTTAGGTCAGCTGGGTTATATTGTGAATCCTTGGACTCCTATATATAGAAAGGAGGTTTTGTCATTTGAATCATCAAAGAATCATTCATTCGTGTAATGTAAAGGAGGTTGTCCCCTCGAAGAGGCTGAATTCTAAGGCGTTGATCTATCTTTTCTATCTTTTTGTGAGTTGGTTTCATAACAAAAGTACACTTGACATCTAATTCTGTTAAGTGGTAAATATAAATTAGTATTCCAAATCTCAAAACTAGGTACGTTGACAACCAAACTTGAATTTAACTCTCCAAAATACCCATTACAACTCGCAGTTTAACCTGCATATGAACTGCAACCCCTCTATTACTACTTAGACTATTGTTGTCCAGTGGTGGCCAAGGATATGTTTTTCGCTTCCCTTAAAATACTTTGAGACAAAATGGTTGACCTTGCAAATTTAAAATATGATGTAAGATATGTTTTCTCATCTAGAACAAAAAGTTTCATCATTCAAATCTCCATAATTCAAACCAACCAAAAACAAAACTTAAATAATGTGAGTCATAGAACCCATTCTCACCTAGAGAGATAGGTTCCCCTATTATTCATTTCCCCAGTTCCAAGAGGTGTGTTACAACAACTCCTTTCTTTGAAATTCTTCTTCTTCCTTTTATTGAAACTCTTATTCCTCACTTTTTCTTTGGTCATACAACATGCTCTTCATGTGTAGATTTTGGAGGCCACCTTTCAAATTAATGGAGGTGAAATGGATATTGATAGTTAGCCAAGAAGAAAAAAATCGCGAGACGGAAAATAAAGGCATGAAAAAATTGCAGGAATGGAAAATGCAGATAGAAAATTTTACATTTAATGCAACTTAAATGTACTTAAATGTATGCCATGATTTCTATTTTGGCAGGAAACCCAAGAAAATACCTCCAAATTCGACCTGGCCGAAAAACCCATCAAAAACCTCCAAATTCGACCTGGCCGGAAAACCAAGCAAAGCCCCCATATTCGACCTAGCCACCAAAACAAGGGCCTTTGGGTAGAGTTTTTAATTTAAAATAGCTAAATATATTAAAAGAGTTATATAGATACAACATATTTAAAATGTTGTAGGAAGATATTGGATAGATTTGTTGAATGACTCTGCATCAATGACTCTACGTTGAACTGCTCTACATCATCAACTCTCCATCAATTAAGATGATTTGAACCATCTAGGAAAGCAAAGACATCTAATTACTTATGATAGTGTGACTACTTGTGAACTTGACAACTAAACCAATTAATTACTCGTGCCAGCATGACTACTTGCCATCTTAATGACTAAAATATGAGCAAAACAAAAAACCTTAATTTTTATAAATTATTTGATGCAAAAAATATCCTATGAGACCACTGTGAAATTGGAGTCACATAATGCATTGTAAGTGCTATTTCAATTGGAAAATAATCGTGTTAATTATAATTTTATTGAGGGTGGGCATGAATTATCAAGTGCTTCAAAATGGAAAAACATAATCCACGAGACAAAAATTATGTTCGAACGTCAAGCCCCCTTTCTCTATGACTTTAAGATTTCGACCATAATTTTAACACACGTAAAGTGGGGCTTACAGATGGTTTTTGTGATTTTGTATCATTATGGTTAACTTTCATAACATTCTAAATAACGGATCTATCCGTATATTAGATGTGACTCTCCAAAAAGTTAATAGGGAGAAATTGATTTTTCTAAAGTGAAATTGGTTTAATATCCTATGAAAATTGTATCGTGCTTATGAAGATCATAGGAGAAAAATCACTCCAGAAAAAAATGGTCTATGTGATTGATTCTAGGGTTTGTCCGCTACACCTCTCTTGCCTGGATGTCGCCGCTTGCCATGAGTTGGCTTACACTGTTGGGGAAGGGCCAAACAATGGAGACTAGTTCTTTTGTTATCTCAATGCAAACGATAGTGGGGACCTTTGAGATATGGCTAAGGAAGAACATAATTTGGCTCAAAAATGAAGGTGTGGCAAGTCGAAACTAGGATCTAGATGTCTTGAGAGAAGTGCATTAGATTTTCCAACAAAGGGTGCCATTGTTGTGCCCAACTTTTTTTCCACAACCGTAGTGCTCTCACCATGGATTGGTAAATGGTGGTATGGCTCCTCTATGTGTCATGGCTATTTTCTTCAATCGCTAGAGTATGTTTCCATTTATGTTCATGATTTTGATTCTAGCTCATTCGATGACCATGACCATGGAGGGTTTTCCTATGGTTTAAAGATAGAGTTCGATAATCATGGATGTGAGATTTATGAGACCAAATCCTTATGTTTCAGATCCATATTGAACACTCCATAGACCATGTAGCAGATCCTCCAAAGTGTTATACTGATTTTGTAGTCCTCCTCTGTACAAGACTCGATCTGTGCTTTCTACCTCCTTTCTTGGTAGAACCTGATGAAGATGAAAAGGAGGGTCTCCCAAGGTCGATGAAATATGGGTGGGAGGCATTTTTTATTCCCAACGAGTGTCCATCAAAGAAAAGTGAGAAAGAACTTATCATGGGAAAATGTGTAGTATTTCAAATTTTCACTCAAGCCCCATTTGGAATATTGATCCTCATCGGGGTCAAAAAATGATTTCTTGGTACAATATTTGAGATCCATAAGAGATCCCGTATTCTAGTGGAGGCACAAAGTTTGATCTATGTCAGTAGATCTGTGAAGGATGATCAACAACTATAGGACTATGGCGTAGATAGGAACTCCACAATCATCATTAACCTGATGTTGCGAGGAGTCTTGCCTAGATGAATTTATGGATCTACTTCCTTTAAATACACCTTTAAAGGTAAATCTGTTGCATCATGTAAATCTAAATAGACTCTAAACATTCCTGGAGCCTATATTGTGGAGTAGATAAAACAAATCCTGACAATGACAATAGATCTAGCATAGTCAACTAGTCTTCATGCAACCTATCAATCCCAGGCAATTACTTGCAGGTTTAATGGTTTTTGCCAAAACCTTTGGATCTCTTTCAATGGATTTTTATGACTTGGACACCAAAATATGAGGTTCATTTATGGTCCAAGGGTTTCCTCATAGTTAAATTTGAATCATCAGAGACCAGAGAGTATGTTATACAAGAGGCCCCATGGTTTTGGGGTAATGTAGGACTATTTATCACTCCATGGTTCCCATATTTTGATGCCAACTCAATGGTGGTCTCAAAAATGTCAGTGTGTGTAAGATTTCATAATTTAGCCCTTCATTTATGGCATCCAAAAGTCCTCGAAGGAATTGGTAACCTGTTGGGAATATACATCAAGATGGGTACACAAAGAACAAAAGGAGTAATATATACTTTTTCCCGAATTTGTGTAGAGGTGGACCTCAACAAAGGACTTCTTGATCGTATTCTTCTGCAACACAACAATGATTGCTGGACCCAATTCTTAAATTTTGTGAATACAATATTCAGGTGTCGCTTTTGTCTACAAACTGGACATTTACAAAACTCATGTCCTTTGACAAAGAAAAATCCTAGAAAGAAAAAGAAACCAACCAAGAAGCCTAAGGGATGGCAATTCTCAGCAGAACAACCAGATGAGGAAGAGGAAGAGGATCCCATAACTGAGGATAACTCAAATCCTCCAATAAACGAAGGAATCAATCAAGAAGGAATGGTGGGAGCAAGGTCACAAAATCCAGATGCAGAAGGAAATCTTAATCAATAAATGCAAAAAGAGAAAGAAACTAGAGGACCCAAATGTCCTTATTCCTCTGAGAGCTCAGACTCAGATAAAGAACATCCAAGGAAAACAATAGAGAATAAACTAATCATTGCAATGTCCACTCCTAATCATGGAGGATGCCGAAAAGTAGAAAATAAGAAGTGTAGAAAAGGGTGACTAAGATTTATTCCTTAGTCTCACCGTTCTTCTATTTGTTTGGTTTTTGGCTTTTAGGCACTAACTATTCACTGACTCTACCTCAAAAGTTTCATGTAATTTTAAATTTTTAAATTTTTTATTTTTGGGCATCAGTCGAAAGATTAATTTAAAGGAATGCCTACATGCAACTGCAAAATTTTATTTTATTTTTCCTTGATTTTCAAGTTGACTAAAATTACGATTTTTATTCGGAAACAAAAATTGTACCCTGCTTATAATAATATTATTTGGTGAAAACAAACATTCTTACTTTTTATAAATTACTTGATATAAAAAATATCCTAAATTTTTGGTAGAGAATTCTAGCGCACTTAAGAGAACCATGTTGAAGGAACAAGGAAATGTGAGTCCATAACTTCCGGAGTTAGTAGGATGCGAATAAGATTAGGAGATGGGTGGGTTACCTTATGAAAATCTTTAATTCACACCCTGGGCAAAGAAAAAACCATCCCTATAAACTAGATTATTATGAGCCATACTTGGCATTTAGGTATCCACTGCAAAGGAAACATGTCTAAACTTACCTAATGGTGGAAGAGGTCAAGTTCATTATGAAATGATAGATGAGTAAGAATATACAACGCATTAAAATGCCCTTCTTGATGATCGTTTACTTCTACGAGAGCAATATTCACAGGTTATGCTAAACATTCTCACTCACTAACAAATACCAATCCCTTTTTTTTGGTAAAGAAGTATATTTACAAGTTAGTTATTTATTTAATGTGATAGTCAAAGAGTCAAATTTGATTTACTAAAGAAAGTGAGTGGGTTTAATGGATAAATATTCGTTTCAAGTTGAATAGATAATAGTAATAAAATTTATAGTATTTTCAATTTCATGGAAGAATGAAACTTAAGTTTACTAAAGAAAGTGAGTGGGCCTAATGGATACCTATTGGTTTCAAGATAAATAGATAATAGTAGTAGAGTGGCTAGTGCCTTCAATTGTGCAATAATGGTTGTTGGTTTTTATTAGAAGTTCAATTGTATGAGTTCATAAGGAGTAACAACATCATTTCCCCCTTCGACATTTTCATTATTGGGGGCATGGGTCTTACAAATTTTAAAACTAACCTTAGGAGTTTAATTTCCACCATTACATGGAAGAAACCAAGTAGCAAAGATTCTAAGATTTCTTATAGGATTTCTCAAATCTCAAGGGGAGAGGTTGAGGATGGGAGCCAATTGTGGAGGGAATAAATTGTGCAATGAGCCATAAAAAATCAATCGACTCTTGCACATTCTTAAAAGTAGCATTCCTCTTTTGAGAAGATCATCCTTCTATTCAACATTGAAATTTGTCCTGACTTAAATTCAACATAGCTTGAGGGAAAGAAACATCTAAAATTTTGATATATATAAATCTTGTATTACACCTACTCATAAATATAAATTAAATTTATTTCAATAGATTTTTTCTGTAACTTTAAATACAATTCAATTCATTTCAATTATAATTATATTAATATTTTATTATTATGAAAAATATCTAAAAATTATAAAAATTTATATATATTACTTTATATTATATATATTTCTTCTTAAGGTATAAATCAAACCAACTCAACCTGCAATTAAAAAATTTATCATAAAATAAATATTACATTTATTATATATATTATTAATTTACTGATATTTATTTATTTTTTAATATATTTTAATTATAGGTTATTATATAATTAATTGTTAACCATTATGAATTTATATTTATAATTTATTTTAAAAACAAAGGACAAATGCATTAATTATTATTATTATTTTATAATTTATTAGTTTCTAATATTATCATACTTTGATAGCAGTGGATTCTGGAGATCCTAAGATTCTTCAACTACTCGAGATTGTTGCCTTCTACCATACTGATGGATACTCTGTCTGTCAAATGGTATGCATAATCAAAGGATGCATACTTAACACATATAATATAGTTGTATGTGCACAACAAATACGATTTGTAAAATATTTATTAGCGTTTTATTTGAATAAAATAAATAAATATGATGTTATTAGCTTATATTGGTCAGAGATATTCAAATTGTAAAGTCAGACATTCTTGGGTTGAGTTTCAAATTTACTCCATTCTTAAATTTATAGTGATTTGCAAATATATTTTAATGTTCAAATCCTTTTAACTTTTTTTGTCTAGAAAAACATGTACAATTTATTTAATTTTTAAAGCGTAGTTGATATATATCATTTAAATTGTTTATATAGAAATAGATATTTCTTATTCTATCGATTATTGATTTCTAATTAAGGGTATTTTAATTCTTTCAATGCATTAAAGATACTAATAATATGGACAATATGAATCAAAAATAAAATATTTCAATGCATATGTTGAGTAAAATATGTTAAATGTCAAATATGTATGTATTATATAACAATTGAAATTTAAAATTCTTTTATGGATAAAACCTTTTATTGGAGTGTGGCTAGAAAGGAATGAGATATGTAATTCTTTCTATGTTTACTATGAAGTTCACTTATATATAAGAGACTCTCATAGATCTATCTTAATTTGAGATTTATCAAGCGTCCAAAAAGGATCATTTTTTTAGAGATTTAAATATGTTTTAAAATGCTAAACTTGAAAAAATATTTACACCTCAAATAATTTGATCTCACCTTACACTTGATAAATAGAAAGTTAAAATAAATATATGCAAGTTTGCATTTTTCAATCTTTCAGCTTCATACAAAATTACAATTTTGCCCTGCATTATGTACCAATATTAACCCATACATTCAAGCCATAAATATAGTATTATTTTAATCATTTTATAACAATAATGTAGATATATTTATGTATAACCCTTACATTCAAACCACAAATATGTTGTTATTCTAGTTTAATCACATCAATAATGTAGATATATATTTATATTACTAACTTTGTTATATTGACATTAGCCCTAACTTTAAAAAAATAATTAAAAAAAATACTACATTAGATGCTTATCTCATAATTGACATCAATCTACGAATTGACTTGACATAAAGTCCAAAATTAATGTCTTTGTAATTATTTATTACATGGGTATATCTACGTTACTAATGTCGATATTTCAATATTAACTTCAGCGATGAAAATAAAATATTGATGCCTTATGATTGAGCTTCTTCATCTTCTTTTGCATTTCTTCAATGCATAGTAAAATTTCTTGGTAGGTTTATGAGCAATCGACCATCACATTTTCTATTATTTTTTTTAGATACTGATATAAGTCAATAATATGCATATAATTCATTTCCTAGGTTTTGGTGTTTCTAAAACCCAACTTCCTACCTTTTTCTTGGCTTGAGCATGCAATATCAATAATATTTCTATGCTCGCCTCTCTTTCTACATTTTGAATTTCTCTTCTCACATCAAGGGGGTGGATTGAACAAATATTGCTATAGAACATTCAACTATGTATTGTTTCCTTGAACTTAGAGGGTGCTTGACCTCCTCACATAGTGACCCTCCAAACCAATAGTAAGTGGCATAGTGACACGAAATATCAAAGAGCTAGTTATACTGAAACCTAACAAGACTAAGGTAGTATCACTATAGGGAGAAACACACTAGAACCACAATGACACCTAGATAATAACTCAAGCCAAGATAGATAACTAAGGATGACCTTGAAAATCAATCCAAAAGGAAAGTTGGTGAGAAATTCTGCCAAAAATGGAGTAAAGCCCACACCTTCCCTTTTGAAATCAAACTAAAAGTCGAATCCTACCAGAGGTCCCACACCTTGTGGAAAATGGTTAATGAAATATGATACAACAACAAACCTAAGCATTGTAACAAAGGCATAAAGTGTCAATAATAGGTCCACATGCTAGAAAAGGAGTAGACCTCTAGAAAAATAAAGTTACTAGTAATAGACTTGAAATAATAATGTGCACCACGTGCTCCCCTATGAGTTGAACTTGAGTGTAGAATAAGGGAATTATTTGACCAATTTTCCACCTGAATCCTATTTTTGGTCACCAAAAGTTGAGATTGTAACCAAATCCCACAAGGGAACACAAACCTCCTTAATGAGCACTAGAAACATCAAACTTCCATGGGACCAAACACTATAATACAAGCTCCCAATGCAAAAAATATTCCCTTAGCTAGGAAAATATTTGTTTTCAAAGAATTTAAAATTTTCCAAGAGCAGAAAACCTAGGAAAAGTGAGTGCTCAAAGAGAAATTGTGTCTAAATAGATAGTTTCCTAACCAAAATCCTTTGTATAATGCAAAGTATCCATACTCCCCCTTTTCCTTGCCATGAGAGATATGTTATGTCTCTTTCTTGAATAATGATCATTCTTGATGAGAGAGACCATCAAACACATCATCAAGACAAAACATAGTGCAAAAATAAATCGTACTACATTTGCATGAACCATCTTCATATATAATTTCCATGTAGGTTGATCATATATCCCCACCTCCCTCAACTATTACCTCACTTAATCACTGGTTGTACCCCCATTTATGAACACTTGCACTAGGAGTTAAATAACACATTTGTTAAATAGTTGATTTAGTATTGAATAAATATCCATCGTATATAAAATTTTGAAATTCGAGAAATATGTTAGTATGTTTTGAAATGGTTCACTAACAAATAATTTTAAGTCAATTTTTTGTTTTCCATTTGTTTCAACATTTTGTATATGATTCTTGCTTGATTTTACATCTAGTTCAATCCAATAATATATATAGGTAAGGTATGGATCTTTTGATATGAATTTAGAAATAAATAAATTAACTAACAAGTTATGAATTTAACATATATTAATTTTATGTTGAAATAAAATTATCAAAAAATATAATATTAAAAATTAATTCTCCTAGATCTAGGTGTTTTCTTGATGGTAGATCCCTGTAAGAATGGGTAGGACAAAATTCATTCCTAAAATGATTGGGGCCTCCAAGTACAACCATGTCTCTCTCTAGGTAATAGATGCACAAGTTATTACAAATTGTCTAACTCATTCCTTCATCATCTACTTTGTGATCTACTTCACAAACTTATTTAATGTGCCAGTTAATGCTTATGTCCCTACTCATGTCCCAACCTTTTGGTCTCCCCCTACATTCCTTCATGCAAATATTAGCAGTTGATAGGCACAAACACTCCTTCGCTCTCCTTGTCATTGTTGCAAGAGATCACTGCACGGGGTTCATCGATTCTCAGTCTACCAACATGGAAAGAGAGATAAGAAGAGTAAGACGAGGGGGTGGGGTCAAATTTCCTAGGAATTCACCTCACATTCCCTTGATCGACGACGCCATGGAATTATTCAACTTAGATGTTCATGTGCATATCCATTGCAGGGTGACTTCCTTGGAGGTTGAGGAATGAAGAATTTTGGGTGAAGGACACTGGGTTTTTTAGAACTTGTTTGCATGCCATCTCTGGACTATGGAGTTAGCTAGAGAAGAAGGATGGTAGAAAAAAATGCTCAACTCAGTAGAACTCATCTCTCATTACACAATCACTCCAGATCCATTGGTATAGAATTCATGCCTGCTCTTGTATCCTCGACGTCCTCCAGTTCCTTGGAATGTTCATAGGATAGAAATTATACCCACCAACCTCGTTCCCCTCCTCTCCCCGATATCCCAATAGGAAAAGTGCAAGACATAGGTCTTGTGGTCAAAGGTTCTCCAAGCCATAAGGCTAAAGAAAAGGTGTGAAAATTCAAGTAGCCACCCACCAATGACACCCATATTTCCACTGAAAATCCCTCTCAGCAAGACATAAGTTCTTATGGATGCCTCATTAGTCAGGAAAAGGTGGATGTCCGATTCTCCAAGCAATGCAAGCATCGACAAAGGAGTAATAAAAAAAGCACAACAAGTTCCATGTGGCCCTAAGGGAAAGTAATCAAACTGAATAGGTTTTCTACTTAGTTTTATTTATTTTTGTTCCTCTTTAGCTCACTACATGGTTCTAGTTTTGATGGCCACTCCTGTAGGAATCTCGACAAATTTGTAAGACCTCTATTATCTTTGAGGGGCCATCAAAACTATATGGTCCACATCTAGATCTAGTCATTTTGGTCTCGACTCCAAGCCTCACAATGACTCTACGATTCTATTCTATGTAACATATTTTTGCTAATATAAAGTTTCTTGCTTACAATTTTTTTTATTAAAATATTTATATTTTATTTTATTAGAATAAATAGTGTAGAATGTATAAATATTTTAATTATAGACATTAATTCTTAATATTTTTAAAGGAAAAATTAAATAAAAAAATTAAAATTAAAATTATATTTATATAATTTCAACATATATTTTTAGCTTACTATTATTATTATTAAATAATAAAAACTTACTCTAATATTAACAAATTATATAAATTTTGTACTCTTAATTTTTAAATAAATTTTAATTGATCTCATATTAATACCCTTTCGCCTTCTTTAGCTTTTTCAAGTGCTATTTTCACTTTTTCTTACTGTCCCAAGTGTCATTTTTTATTATGTCCACTCCTATATGTGTCGCACCTTCACACATCACTGGAGGCATCTCTAGCACATTCTTACACATTAGATGATCCTACATATCATAAGAATATGTGTCATACAAATTCCTATAGCTTAGCGCACTTTCTAGTCGCAGTCGATGCTTCTATTGTGATTAGTGTTTTAAGTGTCGCAATGCTACATTTCAACTATCGCACTTAGAAATAAGTGTTTCTTTGTTGTCATTTCAAGGTGTGATTGTTTATTGTGAGTCTTATGCATTCCCCTTTTTTGTATTGATGAAATTCAAGTGTGTGATCTATGTTTGAGTCTCTTTTTAACGCTTTTCCCTCTTTTACTCTATTGATCCCACACTTAGCCATTTTGGAGCTCTTCTTTGTCCTCTTGTCATGTGCAAGGTATGAAATCATTAATATTTCACCACGTGATCAACATTGCCTATGCATGAACCCCATTGATAAAATCCTACCCTCTGGACTTATGTACTAGGCCTTTCTCAGGGACAATTCCTATCATTGCACATCCCTCATGATCTTGACCTTTTTGCATCCATCTTGTAAATTTATTAATCTCGTCCTCATCATTAGCATGATGCCATTCCTTCCTTGCATGAACTAGGGTTTCTTCTTTTAGTAGAAACATCAGCTCTAAGGATTTATCTACAAACCCTAGGTTTTCACATCCAAGACTTCAAATATTCTAGATTTTAAAAATCCTATTTTTATAATACTCATTTTACACCTTTTGCAAGTCCAACAAACAAAAGATATGCACATATATGAAAGTTGTGCATATATGGAAGATGCACATATTTTTCATATATGCACAACTTCCGTATATGTGAATATATTTTGTATATGCACATATCTTCCATATATGTGCAACTTCCATATAGACACATACATAGAAGTTGAACATATACAGAAATTGTGTGCAACTTCCATAACTTGCATATACGACAGTCTCCAGATATGCACAACTTTCGTATATGCACATCTATTGTATATGCACAACTTTCAAATATGCACATTTACAGAACAAATGCACATATGCGGAAGATATGTGCATATACAAAATATGTGCACATCTTTTGTATCACAGATCTTCCATATATGCACAACTTCCATATATGCGCATATATTTTGTATATGCACAACTTTTATATGTGTGCATATATGCAAGTGCATATACGGAGCAAGCGCATATACAGAGGTTGCGCATATACAGAGGTTGGGCATATACGGAAGTTGCGCATATACGGAGGTTGCGTATATACAGAGGTTGAAGTTGTGCACATCTTCTGTATATGCGTAGCTTCCATATATGCATGTATGAAAGTTGCGCTTGTACGGTAAATGCACATATACAGAAGATGTGCATATATAGAATATGTGCATATACATAATTTATGTGCAACTTTAGCCACTTTATATATGCAACCTCCATATATCCACAATTTTCATATATGCGTAATTTTTGTATATGTGCAACTTTTGTATATGCGCATATAAGGAAGGTATGTGCATATATGAAAGTTACACCTATATAGAGCTTGAAGTTCTGCACAACTTCTGCATATGCGCATATATTTTGTATATGTACAACTTCTCTATATGCGCATATATTTTGTATATGCACAACTTCTCTATATGCGCATATCTTCTATATATGTGCAAATTTTGTATATGCACATAGCTTCCATATATGTGCAAGTTTGGTATATGCACATATATGGAAGTTTTTCATATACAGAAGCATTATGCAACTTCTGTAATATGCATATAAGACAACCTCCATATATGCATAACTTTTGTGTATGCGCACATCTTCTATATATGCACAACTTCTGTATATGCACATATCTTCCATATATATGTAGCTTCTGTATATGTGTATCAACCGTATATGTGAAACTTCTGTGTATTCACATCTCTTTTGCATATGTTTAACTTCCTTATGTGTGCACATCTTTTGTATATGTGTGTCTATCGTATATGCGTATCTTCCATATATGCACATATACGGAAGATATGTGCATATGGAAGATGTTCTTATACATATGATATGCGCGTATACGAAAGTTGCCTAGATACGATGCACATATACATAAATTGTGTATATATGGAGGTTGAAGTTGTGCACATGTATGTGAATATACGAAAGATATGAGCATATACGAAAGTTGCACATACACATAAGATATGTGCATATATGAAAGTTACACATATATGGAAGATATGTGCGTATAAAGAATATGTGCATATACATAAGTGGCACAACTTTTATATATATGCATATTTTGTATCACATATCTTCCATATATGCACAACTTTTGTATATGTGCAACTTCAATATATGCACATATATGGAAGTTGTGTATATGAAGGTTGCGCATACATGAAAATCATGCAGATATTGAAGTTGTGAATACAAAATTTGTGCATACACAAAAATTACGCACATATGAAAGTTATGCATATAGAGAAGATTTACTTGAAAATTGTTTATGAAATTAGTTGAATCACATATCCTTTTCTACTCCTTGAGCACTAAGTCGTTTTCAGTGCTAGGGGAATTACTAAGAACATATGGTAAGAGATGCCTATCTGAACTTTCCCTTTGTGGCTCTTAACATAGAATTAATGCCTTCCAAGTGTGACATGTAGATGGAACATCCTACATATTAAACATGTGGACCTAGAGTTGACATCATGGAATTGATTAAGAGTCTTATTCTATACATGTTTGTTCACAGAACAAAACAAACTTACTTGGTCTTAGGTCATGGTCCTAGGTCTAGAAGGTAGGATTTCATTAATGGGGCTCATGCACACGAAGTTCTCATCACCTGGTGAAATATTAATGCTTTCATAACTTGCACCTAATAAGAGGATGAAGAAGAGCTTGAAAATGACAAAGTGTGGGGCTAGTAGAGTAAGAAAGGGAAAAACATTCGAATGAGGCTCAAGCATAAATGACACACATGAATTTCATCAATAAAAGCCAAGGAAATGCACAAGAATCACAATCAACAACTACGCCTTGAAATGAAAACAAAGAAACACTTATCTCTAAGTGTGATAGTTGAAACGTAGCATTATAATGCTTAAAACACAAGTTGTGACAAAAGCATCGACTACAACCAGAAAGCATCCTAAGTTATAGGAATGTGTATAACACACATTCTTATGATATATATGATCATCTAATGCAAAATAATGTTCTAGAGCTGCCTCTAGTGATGCAAGAAGGTGTGACACATATAGAAGATGACATAATCAAAAGCGACACTTGAGGCAATAAGAAAAAGTGAAAATGACACTTACAAAAGCTAAAGAAGGTGAAAGGGTATTAATATGAGATCAATTAAAATTTATTTAAAAATTAAAAGTACAAAAATTATATAATTTCTTAATATTAGAGTATGTTTTAATTATTTAATAATAATAATAGTAAGCTAAATATATATATATTATATATATATATATATATATATATATATATATATATATATATATATATATATATATTATATATATATATATATATATATATATATATATAATATATCTATATCTATATATAATATACTATATATATATATATATATATATATATTGTATAATTTTTCCTTTTAAAATTGTTGTAACAGCTACAACCACCCTCCAAAATTTGGCTCGCGTGCAAATTTTGGAGCCTACCTTGGATCTTGCGATTGATCATCCTTGGTTGCTTATTGGTAAGTTGATGATTTCAAGCTCCCCTCCTTGATCCTAAGAGTTGTCTGTGTTCTCATCTTTATGCAACATGTGTCATTTTTGGGCATAGGGATTGTTGTTTGTCATGCAAAGGGAATGTTTTTTTGCTTCAAGGGAATCCATGTGTGCATGAGTGGTTGTAATCATATAGACATGTTTCACACTCACTTCATGCACTTTTGTCACGAAGGTTGTTGCATCAAGAAAAGTATGTCTTATGTATTTTGGATGGTCTATGTTTGTGTCACTAAGTGTCTGTGTGTGATCACAATCAAGTCCTATCAATGTTTACATATGTTTCACTAATCTCACACTTAGCCATCTTTCCAAGCAACCTAGCCTCATCCAGCTTCCCAGAAATGCGCGCTTTGCTTCTGCAACCATCGAGCTTCCTCCCTTGCTTGTTGAAACATCGCATTATGTAGAGACACCAACCTCCCTTGCCTTCTGAAACTCCATAGACCGCATAGACACCAACCTCCCTGTCCTACTGAAACCCTGCAGCCTGCAGAGACCCCAGCTAGTACTGCTATACAGAAATGCATAGAGAATTCCAGCTACACTACACTCAGAAATTGGGCAGAGGTGTCCTCCTAGGACCCCAATCCCATAGCAGTGTCATGTGCCTCAAAACTATGCAATGTTGTCAAGGTACCCTGTCTATCTTTCATGTAGAAACTACGTAGACAGGCCTCCTAAGGCCTCATTCTGACAATAGTCACTGTCTGTTGGAATCACGAAGATCTACCTGTCAGTGACTACAACAAAAGATGACATGATGAAACTGCTTCCAAGGAGTTGAGGGGAAGGACCAAAGAACCAAGTAATGGAAAAGATCAGGACCACATGCAAGCTCCATCAGATGCATGATCATCTTGAGGGTAAGTATGGTAAGTAAAGAACGCCTTTCGAAGTATTCCTCTTAGCTGATTTTGCAGGACTGCTTGTCATTTTCATATCATCCTGTCCTCAGTAACATTCATGTGTGCAAACATGAAAAGTCATTTTATGTCTTTCTTCTACATGTCTTGCTTCCTTTTCACTTATTTGACCAACTATTGGCTTCATCACATTGCTTGTTATGTCTTTCTTGTGACCTCATTTTGGTGATGTTGAAGGTTGTGTTTGAGTTGTGCTCGCAATGTAAACATCTATAACACTCACACACAATGTTGTAAGCACTGTCGTGTAAGTGTCATCACGGTCATTCAACAATTTATAACAAGTGTCACGCTTGTCGCTCACACCCGTCAGTCAGTCACACTGAGTGTATGTTGTCTTGATGGTTCGAGGTGTCTTTTCTTCAAGTCATGTTGAGAGTGTGTTCGTAAGGTCAGGCATATACGAATTCACTCGTTCACACACTTCGTAATTTTGTTGAAACTTTGTCGACCGAACTAACCTCTAACAATGAAACCTCCTCTAAGCTGCATTGCGCAGTCTCAACTCTCAGTGATAATATACTGTTGCCCAGAATTACGCAGAGCTTGAGGTTGCCTCCCAGGTAGTCTGCACTGCGGAATCCTAGAGTTGAACCAACTGACTATCACCTAGAACAACGCATAATTTTCTTAGTAAGCCATCTCAATTTTATTTTCCTGCAAGAAAAACCATTAAGCCTCTAGCTAGTCAACCAGAGAGTTTGACCGGGCAGTGACCACGGGCCACACTCCTCCAAAAACTTGCGCAAAATCTACCAAGCATGCCCACCTCTGGTGACTGAATAAATTGTGTAGACATGTCGGACAAACACCTATTTCCTATCATTGCACTACCCTCAAAAATTGTGTAATGTTTTCGGCCAGTCACCCTATCAATTGGCCTGCTGCTCCTCCTGAAAACTATGCAATTTTCATGGGTTATCTCCCAACTTCCCAACATCCCGCTCATCCCAGAAACTGTGCAGTGTTTTCCTGTAGGCCAACCTCCCATATCTGCACAGTTTTGGCCAGCAGCCTCCCACATTCCGCTGCTAGCCTCCTCGAAAAATCTACGCAGTTTTCACTGCCAGTGTCCCCTTGTTGCGTGCACTCTCCCTGAAAAAATTGCGTAGATATTCCCTCCAGCCAAGCTAGATCCCGTAGACAGTCACTGCCGACCCAAAATGCCCATCTCAACCTCCTTGTGACCTTTGTGATATTTACATTAACAGTGCCCAGAGCCCGCATCCGAGCTTGAAATGTGCTCTGCAAAGTTTCTGAGCCTTATCCTCTCTCCTGATCACCTACACATGAAAACGAAAGATGATGCATCATGGTAGACTAGGAGATTTCTGGATTTGATGTCATCTCGTCATGAGTGATTGCAGACATAGGTACATGGATGAGACATGACTTGATGACGAATGGGATGAATAAAGAGCGCATTCTAGGAGACTTGTTTTCGAACAGACAGACACACTAAGCGTACCAAGAAGCAAGCAAAGGAGACACATTCACATGCATGAACTATCAGGTGAACACCAAGACCATCAAAGACTTCGTACACCTTTCCATGTAGAGGTGAAGCTATCATACACCAAGAGCACACTCATCACTCAGCAACACTGCATCTCGACATGGACACCACCATCAACATGAACATACTAGCACTATCATGCTGAGTCACGTCATGATTCACCTCAGCCATATCACTATTGTGGACCATACTATTGTAATCAATGTAATGTAACGTGGAAGTCCAAGAGACCCACATGAAGAGTCATGTAAAGTTGAAAAGTCATGTAAGTCAGATAGTCATGAGGGAAGTCAAACATTCACAAGGGTGAGTTTCACCCTTAGATATATATACCCCTTATTTGTACATGCAAAAGACTTTACACCTTGGCTCCTCCCACACAACCTTGAGAGACTATAATATTTTCTTTGAGGAGTGAGTAGTGGCTCCAATGCCCCATTATCAAAGTTAGTGATGTAATGGTGTACATATGTGTCTTGGAACTTTACCTTAATTCATAAGCATGTTAACATGCCAGCATGTTTTCACACATGTATTGTATTCATTTGTAATACTATTCTTTAGACGCTTGTAATGCATGTTTATTTAACATGTATTAAGACAATTGAACTATTTCGATTGATTTAGCACATATGATATTGGAAATGTGTTGTATTAGTTTCTAACGTTGTCTCACCCATGTGGGCTATCCTATCGGACACTTGACAGATTCATTCTTGTAAACTTGTTATAACACCCATCGAACTCGTGTGGACTATTCTGATGGGTTTTGTATGTGCTATCTGTTCACCTTGTGTTTGTGACTAGCACATCCGTGTGGACTACTCCACTAGAAGCTGCACATGTCCTGTTGTGTTGTGTGTCTCTAGTAGAGGTGGGACTATTCCCTTTCAACCTGAGACTCACTTTCACCCTCTCCCTCTATAGTGAAAGAAATTTGACACAAGAGGCACTAAGCACTCACCAGGAACGCGAACCTCGTTGTTTGAAGACTAAGAAAACCACTCTTACGTGTTAACAAGCAAGAGCTAAGGCATATATTTATGATAATGGAAACTGGGCCATCGTACCGGATGGGACTCCTACACCAAACGGTGTGAGGTCTAGTTGGGACTTCATACCCGGGAGATCCCCTAAATGTTGGCGGGTCTAGCACCATCAACATTTTTGGCGCTAGAAGGAGGGCCAAATGACAAGTTGAGCCCTCACAGTATGTTTTGAATCTTCGCACATCTATCATGGAGTTTGTTATAGTTCTCCCTCTGAAATGTTTATCCAATGAACATATCTTTCACGTCGAGAGGGATTTTTGGGATGACTTTTCAAAAATCATGTATGATGGTGAAGGAAAAGTGGTCTAGCCTAAGAACTTTGATGACTTCCATGCACTCATGGAGAACGTGGAAGTTTTTAATGAAAAAGAGGTATGTTCGATGCTCACACACACACTTCGCAACTACCCATTGCAATGGTGTAGCATACTGCCTCTTAACTTCGTGCACTCATTCAAGCAGTTCAGTGATCTAATAGAATCTATTTTTCACCATTTCGATCCTAAAGCACTTGATAAAAAAATGTTACAACAACGGAAGGCCCCACAAGAATCTCTAGAGGAATTTTGGGGGTGCTTCCGTCTACTCATGTTTAAAGCACTGAAAAGTGAGATGAAATGCCAATATCACATGGACATATTTGAATATTGCCTTCACAAATAAATCTATCCTAATGAGAAGAAAAAGTTCAAACCCCGCTCAGCATACTTCAATGATGGAGTTGCGCGACCACAAGCAGACACAGTTGCTGTCACAAGTGACTATTCGCCTTCCCCTCAGTAAATAGCTCCATCCCCACAGAGTAGTGGGAGAACATGTACACACATTTTTTCAACTGTCACATCCTCATACCCCACCTGCCCTTGATAACTATGTAGATTTGGCTTGCAAGCCTACTCATTGTCACTTGTATTTTTTCCATCAACCTCTGTCCTCTCATTCCATTGGTCCTCCAGATTATATTGTCTTGTGTTCCTTTATTCTGGACTCCACACGTGTTGTGAACGAGGATTGAGCTATCAAGGGAGTTGATCTTGTGCAGCCAACCTATGCTATCATTCATGATGAGTGTGTGCAGGAATCTCAACACGAACCTACAGTAAAGGATGGCCTCCTTCTGTCCGTGCCTCCTCTGCTTTTTCCCGACATCTCTGGTGATTCTCCTATCTCTGATTTCCCTTATGTAAATTCATGCACGGATGCACCTACTTCCGATCATTCATAGAACACACCCAATGTCAGTTTATCATTTGATAGTGGAGAGAAAAAATCTTTCATTGAGAATCCACTTGAATTTTAAATAAATTTTTCTAGAAATACAGAGGGTGAACATCCTTATTTCTCATCTAACCCTCTCCATGATTCATCAAATCATGAGGATGTTGAGGAACATCACAAATTTTTTGATCGTGGTTGTTGTGATCTCTGTACTTATTCATTTGATCATAACGTTGATTCACTCATGGTTAATTTGTCTAAGCCACTAATCTTTGGTAATCTATCTATTGATGGAGTGGAAACCCTACTGACTGTCGAGGCACTTCAACCTGGGCTGATGGTTATGTTAGGCCCTCACTGTCCTGAGTTTATTTCCACTTCCAATCAAAAAATTTGTGAAAGACCCAAGGCTCCTCATCACTCATCTGTCTACATTGAGGATCAATCCAACACATATTTTTCGCTTCCTCCACCATAATCACATGATCCCATCACTTACGCACTGGAGTAATCATTCATAGAAAGCACACTTGCAAGGCGTAAGTTGTCTCTTTTTCTCATGTTTTCTTGTCTGTCATAGTCAAGAGAGTGCATTTGCTTGTCATATGTACGCAGTGTGTCACATCAACATGGTAAGTCCACAGAGTGTTTGTCTTGTGCTTTCACTCTTTTCTTTTTTGTGGATGCGTTTAAACTCATAGTGTGTTGGCCTTCATTGTTATATATTTCATGTTTGTTGGTTCACTTGACTGTACTTTTCACGAACCATTCATTCACCAACATGGGTCAGCCAATGCATCGATGGATGCATTGGAAATATCACTTCATGTAAGTAGGCCCATGCATTATTTAGCATAGGAGTAGGAGTAGTATTTGTTTCTTGCCTTGATTTTCTTTCTGGTTTGCATGTTTTTTGTCTTTCTTACTTGGTTTGGTTTGCTTGCTTGCTTGCTTTTCTTACTTGTTTTTCTTTCACTTTACTTCTACTTTTTTATTTTTTCTTTCTTTGCTTACTTGTACCCATAGGTTAGCCTCTGGTGAAACCGTATTTGGCTCTTGAGACAAGCTGGTCAAATCTAAGAGGACTTGTATGTTGTCAACATCTAGTTATCTTTTGTCCTCTCTATTTATGAATAACTTGTTGTCTTCAGTCGGTGATGCCTTGATGGAAAATACGTTCTGTTCAAAGCGAGTCTTTATGAAAACACAATGCTTACACTCTAACTAGTACCACCTACTCTAGTCGGTTGTTTTGGGTTAAACCTTGTCAACTCAGTCAAGTAGAGTAAGGTGAGGGGGAAAGCCTAAACAAGTATGTTAGAGGTATACATAACATACTTCTCTGAAGGAAATACCTCTTTTTCTCTCAACAAGTCGGGATCCCTCTTCCGTCTCTAAAATAAATAAGTTCCTACACAATTTTTTGAAAAAAATTGAAAAATGAATAAGGCGAAAGAAGAGAAACTATTCCTACATAGGGAGGTGATGCAATTAACTCCGTTGGGGTACTGACTAGGCTCGCTGGTAGCGGAGCGATGCTTGGGTTCTTGCGTGACTCCGCCGGGGTACTGTCCAAGCCTACTCACAACGGAGAAACACAAGAGATGAAACTTAAACTCTGGCAGTAATATTACTTGTGCACCAATATACCCTCCATCCCTAATCGAAACAACTGAGTTGACTTGGCTTGGAATGTGTGTTGACTAATCAAGAGCTTGGCATGTGTTACATATTATTTCAATCAAGCTAGTGTGGAAACCATGATGATCGAAGAATCGAAAAACACTTTTGGAAGGGTTAGAATTTCTTTTCACGAAACAAGGTCCATTCAGATAGTTGGAGTTCTTGTTGGCATTATGCCACAAGTTTGGAGCTATGGCATAGGTGTTGTCCTTGATGGCAACTCTCTTTGGTAACAGATCTCAGTTCAGGCTCTCAGAAAGAAGAAAAATACATATACGCAGGTTCATCTAAACGAAGACCCGTATACACGCAGGTTATACGTTGAAAAAGCGCGTATTTGTTGGGGATCATACTTTTGGTCCATGGTAGTTAGTTCTTGGGATTTGAAACTATGTTTTGGACCATGGCGTCTTGTCAGATGTGTTGGTCCCTAGTTTTGGGTTCATGGTATTGGAATGTTATGGTTTTGGACCATGGTATTGAGGAAAGCCTAAGACTATAAAAGAGGAAGGAGATCATGTGGCAAAGGATCATCTAAATTATTATTGAATATCTGATAAAGAGCTAGAGCTGGTATATTGGTAATGGTGTTATGATGCAGATCTGGATCTAAATGAAGGAGGAACCTAAGCGCAAAAATAAGGATAAGTTCTATTCATGGGTCATCATCTTTAAGGTTGAATGATAGTATCTTTGTATGATTTTGATCTGCTAGATGTGGCGCTTGCTTGATCTATAAGACTGATAATCTGGGTTGATTAGCGATTGAATATCTGAAAGAGTGAATTATCCTTTATAGATCTGTATGCAGGTTCAGTGAAGAGAAGACGCGTATACACGCAGGTTCATTGAAGGGAAGACCCGTATACGCAGGTTGTTCCATAAGCAGAAGCGTATGCACGCTAGTTTCAGGCTGTTGAAATAGCGTTGTGATCTAGCTGCTTCTGTCTATTTCTATTGTGTTCTGGGTTCTATTTTCTGGTGTGTGGTTTCTGGTACTATGTTTTGGGTATAGCTGTCAGAGAAGTATCTTCTTGATTTAGATCTAATTGGTGAAAAAGAGATTGGTTGATGAAAATTCTTGATGATTGATTGATGTTCATAGGATCCAGTCTGAAAATTTATGAAACGTGGTCCCTGGAAGAAAGAGAAGGTTGTAGCCTTCTGTAGGCCAGCACCTACGTAGTAGTATCTTGGCTAGTGCAAGAGCTAAAGGGGGTTGTAGCTCCCTTCCAGAAGAAGCTGGAGAACGAGAGAGAGTTGTAGCTCTCTGCAGGTTGCAGCCTGCGTACTGGTAAAGGAGTGCACCAGTACATTGTAAACAGAAGTTTCTAATTAAAGAAAGATAAAGACGAATTGCAGCAGGTTGTTTTCACCCACATTGGGTTTCCACCTTATATCTTGTGTTCTTGTGTGTGATTGTCTTTCTGCTCTGTTTTACTGGTTATTTGATTCTGCATCACAGATTAACAATCATCATCAGAAAG
>APFE031485268.1:0-24796 GCA_000404065.3 Pinus taeda
TGCCAAGGTCTCCTTGCAACAAAACAGAGAGATTCAATGGTACTTGGATCTTCCTGAAAGACAGCTTTGAGGCCAGGATTGAAGGACAATCCTTGGTTTCATGGCTCTCTGAGCAGATCACACATGTCTCTACAACCTTTGCATCCAAAGGACATTCCCTTAGAGCATGTTTCTTTCTACATTTTGAGCAAAAGATAGCTAAAGCTTCAGATTCTGCTTGTTGTTTGTTATGAATCTTAAGAGTGTCTAATTGCTCACTTAGACTTCCTAAGATGTCAGTTTTGAATTCATCAAGCATATTTCCTATCTCAGCCCTACTTACTGATCCGGTTGTAGATTTGTTTTCTCTAAGAAGAGAAGGATCTCTAGGCCCCTTTTGAGTTTTATTCTTTCCCCGTGAGAGATGAACACATAGTTCTGCTATATCATGAAGTGGAAGTTGAGATATGTCTCCTTTTCCCATCATGTTCAAAATATCTATCCATTCATCTCTAATGGCTTTCAATAGGAGGGCTTTTAAGGTTTCCTCATCCAAGTTGCTCATTTTTTCTCTTTTTAAATTATATTGGAATCTTTCAAGTAAATCCTCTAAATTTTCATCTTCTTTTTGTACCATCTTGAATACCTCATCCTTGTGATTGGTGGGCATACAATAGTCCAAATACCTATCCAGAAACGTTTGTTTCATATCATTCCAGGACCTAATGGATTGAGTGAGCAATCCCATGAACCATTTCAATGCTGCCCCTTTCAATGTTGAAGGGAACAGTTTAAGTTTTTGAGCGTCTTCCATATAATCATAAGTTCGACATATGACCTCAAACTCAAATAGAAATGCCTCAGGGTCCTCATTTCTTGACCCATGAAAGTTTCGGAGGACGGATGGCGAAATATTTTTCATTGTGGCTCGAGAGTCGTCATCATCGACTATGGGAAATCCAAATGAATCATCTCCATTCCTATTTCCTCCATTGTTTCCTATACCTCCTCCATTATTTCCTCCTCCTCCTCTACCTCTACCTCTACCTCCTCCTAGTCCAGTTTCTCTTTCTTCTGCCATGGTAGTTTCTTCAGAGCCCTCAGAGTTCTCTGGTTCCTCTACTAAGGGTGAATGAGGAAGGATTTCTCCTTCTTCTTTGGGTGATTCTATGTCTTCAATTATAATTTGTCCCCTTGTGGAAGAAAAGAAAGAATTTCTTTCGGATTCAATAGGTGGTATGGGAGAGTCTACTATTGCCTCTTGGATTCCAGGAATCCTAGAGCTGGGAGTATGAGTTGGAGATGATGAAGGTGTCTCTTTCCTATTTCTTGAAGTAGATGGAGTTGTGAAAATCGAACTTCTAGCTCCAGCTAAGAATCTTCCCTTAGAATCTCTTGCTCTATGCATGTCATTTTTATATTTTCTTTCAAGTTAGGGTAATAATTCTCTTTCTGATCTTCAAGGTCACTCTAGGTGCAAGAATAGAGCATACTCAAGGAATTATTAAACCAATAACTTTCTCTTTTCTGATCCTCCAGTTCACTCTAAGTGCAAGAGGAGAGCATACTTTGAGAGGTTATTAATTTTCCTTTCTTGAAAATTTTTTATTTTATCCTTTTTTTTTTTAAATTGGCTACCTAATTTTCACTTCCCCGGCAACGGCGCCAAAATTTTTGGTCAATTTAGTGTTTCTAAATTGATTTCATTAATTGTCAACCCAGGGCTCGTAAGCTGATGAAGTGAAGGTGTACTATATGTACTTAGGCAACCTCTTAAATCTTTTTGTCGTTTGGGGGTGTTGTTTATGATCAATTTATCTTCCTAAGATGGAATGGAGATTTCATAAACAGATGAGTGATAGTGTGTGTAAGGTGATTCTAAATGAGTGAGTGTGTGTTATTGGTGGTTTCTAACTACCTTCTAAATTTGCAAAGGAAAAAGCTTGAAAGAAATAACTTGAAATGAAACTGAAAGCAAAATAGCAAGAACCACTTTCTAATAGCACTAGTCACTACTCATGCTGCTGCAATAAAAAGATAAGAAACACTACTTTAAAGACCAGTTATAATGTTTAACTCTTCCTAACTCTCTGCTTCCAACATATAGTACTATGTAAAACACAATTAAGAAGTAGTTAGAGATAAGTCTAAAAAGTACTCAAAGCAAGCTGTAATTTATCAGTATTCTAATCTCTTAAAGATGAATAGCTTATGATAAAGAGACCATCAATATGTTAGCATACAACTTAAGAAACTAAATTAGAAATCAACTAGGAAAACATAGTAAAGGCAGCAACTTATGAATATGACAACTGAAAATACTATTAGAGATAAAGCAAATACACAAAGACACACAATCCCGGGCTAACACCTGCAAAAGACAGTCCTGATCAGTTTAAAGTAAATGCTGGAAATGAAATGACAGTGAAATTAAATCAAATATGTACATGTGTTAAAGAAAAGGAAAATCGCTGAATTCAAAAGAAAGAAATGGCAAGAACATAAAAGTAAATTACTGTACAAAGGCTGTTATGAACAGGGGCCCTCCATCCACAAAGCCCAAAGAAAGATCATCTACGTAAAAGAGTCAAAACAACAGTCTTCTTATTGATTCATAATGCATAAATCACAGTCAAAAAGAGCTGAAACAGCAGCTTCAAAACAGAGTTTCTGTGCTCACTAAAAGCGTAGCAATTACATAAACAAAACAACTAAAAGCTAATCCTTAAGCGTGCACAGACGCTGGATTTTATAAGCAAGTAAACAACTGCCTACTGCGTAAAACATGAAACCGAAAATTAACTGACAACATGCTAATTAAATGGTTCAGCAACACGTCAATAGGTTCGTGGGTGATCTGGAAGGTACGGTCGTCATGGAGGTTGAATCCAAGGTTGGATCCTGTCTCCCATGACCTGCGTAGAGTGGAGGAGTTGCCATCTGGAGTGACGTAACCTTTCAGCTCACGTAGCACCGTTTGAGCTGGCTTTGTTGACCGAAGTTGGATCCTCGTTGACCGGAGGTATGCGTGGCGTTGCTGACCAAGCCAATAGCACAGGAACCTTCAACACCTTCATTCCCACGTGCCCATGTGATTCATTTCTCAAAATGACACGTGGAACATGGAGATCAATGAAAAGGCTGCGGAATTGCTGAATGGCTGCGGAATTGCCAGACAGCTGCGGAAACTCTGTGCATATGTCAAAAATCTAGACAAACAGTCAAACATTTAGCAAAGTCAACCAATCATGCTTAAAGACATCAAATGTAATGATCTGGATAAGTTTATGAGGAAAATAGGGCAAAAGAGAGGGATAAGTGAGGAAAAGTTGTAGGTAATGATGGATAAATAGGTGCAAGTTAGAGGCTCTATAGCACTATATTCAGCAACATTGTTCGTTGTACAACCTAGACAAACCCCTTGAATGTCTACTAACTCACCATGAGGATCATAGATCACCCATGCCGCAGATGACAAGCTATGTGTACTGCGGGAAGCACCATCAGCGAAACCGATGTAAGGCAATCTACACATCTGTTCAAGAAGCAAGAGACACAATAAGCGGCAATCACGCCGACATACCAAGATAAAAATATAAAAACATGCACACACAACACACTTGTTGAAAGCACACGTATGTACAAAAAGAGAGTACCTAGACTCATGCATAGTATTTTTTAAGATAAAGCCCATTTCGGGGCCTATCCAGGGGATTGCCTTCATAATCAATAAGCTCGTAGGCGCCTTTTTGCAAAACTCTTTTCACAATGTAGGGCCTGTGCCACATAGGCTCGCGTTTTCCTGCCCCCAACATATCGTTAGTTTGATCTTAGAGCAGTACTAAGTCTCCCTCAATGAAAGAGTGGGGTTTAACAGTGTTATCGAAGTGAGTTTTCACTCGCTTATTCTGAGCTTCAATAGCTAAGGAGGCTAGACGACGAGTCTCATCCAGTTGTTCTAAGTAAAGAAGACGATCTTCTACTGGAGTAGTATCAGGGAGCAATTCAACGACTATCTTTAATGAAGGAATCTCACACTCAATAAGAAGGGTCGCCTATAGTCCGTAAACTAACTGAAAAGGAGTGAAACCGGTGGCATCCTTCACGGAGGTACGATAGGCCCACAAAGCGGAGAACAACTTCAGATGCCAATTGGACTTATGCATGCCAACAGTTCGTTGAAGCATCGTGACCAAAACCTTGTTCACGGCTTCCACTTGACCATTTGCTTGAGGATAATACAGAGTCAAACTATCATGCCTGAGGCCCAACTGGGTTGTTAACTCGGTCATCATGTGATTATGAAAATGCTTTCCATGATCAGTGACGATGGCTTGGGGTACTTTGAACCGCGAAATAACATGGTTGAACAAAAAATGTGCCACGGTGTGACCATCTTCTGACAATGTAGGCATCGCCTCGGCCCATTTCGTGAAATAATCAACAGCAACGATGATGTACCCATGCCCCCTGGCCGAGCGAGGGTTATAGGTCACATAATCAATGCCCCATTTGGTAAAAGGGCCTACGATTACAACGGGGTGCAGTGGAGCAGGGGGTGCACGCATATTCTGTTGGTAAATCTGGCACTCATGACACGAATGGACAACAAGAATGCAATCCTTGAAAATGGAGGGCCAGAAATAGCCAGCACGGAGGATTTTCTGTGCGGTGGCATATCCAGACATGTGACCACCACATGCACCAGAGTGGCAGTCATTCCAAACTCTCTCTGCTTCTTCAAAAGTCAAACATTGGCGAAGAACATAATCAACACCGAGACGGTACAGGGTGTCCCCAACGATGCGATATGGTTGGGCTTGATGTTGGATCCATCGGCGAGCATCCTTAGAGGTCTCGGGACGGAAGGAGGACGTTTGCAAGTAGACAATAATATCTCCGTACCAGGGATCGAGGGTGCTAATGAGGAAGAGAGTTTCATCTGGAATGGAACCCTCTAACTGAGAGGAGGCAGTAGTAGATGGCAAAGAACACAACAACTCAGCGAAGACAAGTGATTTCTTAGACTTGGCAGCAGTAAATTCCAAGTCAAACACTTGGAGGATGACTATCCACTTTGAGTATTTTCCCCCCAGCAACCTGCGTGACAGAATGTAGGTCATAGGGTTGCAATCGGAGATCACTGTCGTGGTATGCAACAAGATGTAATGATGAAAGTGTTGAATAGCGCAAACAGTAGTGAGGGCCAACTTATCGACATAAGCATATCGAGATTCCGTGTCTAACAAATTGCAGCTAAGGTAATAGATAACGTGTTCAGTGCCATCATCGTCATCCTAAACCAGAACCATGTCGATGGTGGTATCCGCAGTGGCCAGATATGTGTAATCACGATGATAATTCAGAGGCCGCAACAAAGGGGTGGAAACCAGGAGAGTTTTAAGATGTGCGAAAGACTCTTGAGCTATAGCATCCCATCGAAATGGGGTGTCACGCTTGAGTAACCGTGTGAAACCTTTTGCCACCTCGGCATAATTCAGGATGAATCGTCATAAAAAATTTGCTTTACCCTGCAAAATCTGCAGTTGCCACAAAGAAGCAGGGGGAGGAATATTCAAAATGGCTTCGACTTTAAAGGGATCCAAGCAGATGCCCTCTCGGGAGACGATGAACCCGAGAAGTCAACCAGATTCTACGCAGAAGACACACTTATGCGGATTAAGTCGGATATTGTAGTGTCGACAACGGAGAAAAATCTCACGGAGATGCGACGGATGGTCTTGGTGCTTAGCCGAATGAGCGGGAAGGTCATCCAGATAAGGCTGTACGATGTGCCGGATATCATGAAAGGCGTAAGACATTGCACGTTGAAAAGTGGCACCGGCATTCTTGAGATCGAAAGGGAGCTTTTTATAAGCAAAAGTACCCCATGGACAGATAAAGGCCATCTTGTGTTGATCAGCGAGCGCGATATTGATCTGGTTGTAGCTAGAAAAGCCATCCATGAACGAATATATCTCACTCCCAGCATACTCATCAATGAGCTAGTCAATGAAAGGCGTGGGGTAGTTATCTTTTGGGCAGGCTCGGTTAATATCACGATAATCGACATAGACGCGAATAGTACCCTGCTTTTTATCCACAGGGACAATGTTAGAGACCCAGTCTGTGAGTGGGATAGGGTAAATGAAACCAGCTTTAAGAAGTTTTTCAACTTCTGCTTTGATAGTTGCAGCCTTGCGGGGGTGCACAGGGCGTAAACACTGATGAACAGGTTTAGCTCTTGGATACATAGGTATGTCATGCACTACAATGTTTGGATCAATGCCGGGCATCTCTTCATCAGACCATGCAAAGACGTCATGGAACTCGCGAAAAGGAGCTATATAGATTTGAATTTCCTCAGGAGTGCAAGTGACTCCTATGTAGATGTTCTCAACAATACCTGGTTTGACAGAGATTTCGATAGGTTGGGTCTGCGTAATGTTCCCCAAATTCCCTTCAGACGCTACTTGATAGACCTGAATAGGTGTCTAAAGATGTTGTGAAGGGAGACATGGAGCAAACCGTTCGAGACAAGCCAACGTTTCCCGAAGGGTAGGGAGAAACGAGGAACGGTGATGAAGATTGAACCACGGAGGTTCCTCGAGAGACATGGTCTCTATGATGGCTTCGTCGGAAGGAAGTATTTCCTTTAATGGATCCGAGGAGGCACATTCTCCAAGCCAAGAGGAATAGTTGTATGAGTCAAGAGCTCCGCTTAAAGAAGCAGATTGAGCAGGAGGAGCCGATACAACAGCGATTTCGATGTAGTTGAGCTCGGCGGGACTCAACGGCATCTCCTCGCCCCATGATTCTATCTGGTCGATGGGGGGAGGACCTAGGGATTAGAACAAACCGAAATCATACTGATGGAGGCGAGGTTTAGAGGTGGGAGTGAGAAAACACCCATGAGGGTGCGATCTTTGAAGAGCCCGGCTCCCACACTCTCGAAAGGGATGGAGGTATGCTCCACGAAAGGGACATTGCCTTAAGAAGAAGAAGCGAAGAAGGAGAGTTGTTCTATCGTGACAATTTCCCCTGGTGAGGGAAACAAATGACACAGAAGAGGGATGAATCCATGGCACGCATGGCATACGTCCAACTCTGGCCCAGAAGGAGGTTGTAAGTAAGATTTGCGTCAACAACCTCAACTTCTACTTCAACGGTTTTCCCTTCTAAAGTAATCGGAAATTGTTGAAGAATACCATAGGGACGCGATTCTCTCCCATCAAAGGCTTCCAGCGTCGTGGGAGACTAGCTCAAAGTCGGAGACCCGATCACTTTCCAACAAGAAATAGACATGATGCAAGTTGAAGCACCTTCATCAATAACTGTACGATGGATCGTTTTCGAATTGATGATGACTTGTATGAGAGTGCGATCTGATGAGGCAGCCTTGGGACATGGCTCTCGAGATCAAAGGTGATCAAATCCGAATCTGCCAGGTCGATGCCACCGATGGCCAATAGCAGGGACTTCCTCTGAGGGGGGTAGCTCTGGAGAACTTCTAAAGTGGACATAGTCGACGGAGCCTGCGCTAAGTCCTCAACTATGCTATAGTGCTGGGCAGCACGAGAATTTGGGTTATAAGATGATCTCCGGAGTACTCCTTTGGGAGGGGGTCAGATTTTCATCTCAGTACTAGGTCTCTCAATGTGGAGCGGACCAGAACTGGATGGAGGAGCGCTTGAGGGAACCTCAGGTTCCTTCCCAGTGGACGACGGATACTCCTTTGTTCGAGTCGTTACATGAACGGGAATGGATCCAGCCATGAAGAGTTGGGAACAAAAGGGAGATGAAGACGAAGATGGATTAGCCACCATTTGAGTCTCTTGAGAGGGGAAAGGTTCTTTAAGAACCGCAGGAATCCCAGGAGTGCCTTTCAACAAACGACTAACCTCGGACCGCCTTGGGCAGTCTTTGGTATAGTGATCCTCATCGAAGATGAGACAAGGATACTTGGGTTTACGTTTGGCTCCTTCCTCGGATGGAGGTTTGGAGGAATCCTGTTTAGGTTGCTCAGACTTATTCTTTGGTTTCCCCTTTTTCTTTCCTTTTGAGGCCTTATTTGCCGTGGTGGACTGGACGACGTTAACCTCGGAAGTACTTCTAGAATTTGAACCACCCTGAGAAGTGTTTTCGTTAGAAGCATTCGATTTTTTCTTCCCAGGGTTCGAGGATGATTTTTTGGACGATGGATTTACAGAGCCAATAACTCCATCAACAAATGGCTTTGGTGGAGCCTTGGATGTACTGGGTCTCGGGGCATCAGGCAAATACTCATATAAAGTACCTGACTAAGAATAAACTAAGTCAAGGTACTGGGCATGCGCGATAGCTTGCTCTTCAGTCACACAAGCTCCCATAGCAATGTCCCGTGCGATCTTAGGGACAAAGGAAGTTGTGAACCAATCGGTGAGGATTTGATCAGGAATCCAAAACTTGATCAACCGTCTATGCCTTCTCCATTCATGTATATAATCGGAGATGTGCGTAGCCGTTTCCTGCTTGACAGATGTAAGGAGATGGGTTCCTGTCTCGTACCGAATGGGTAACTAAAAATGAGTGAGGAAGGCCATTGCCAATGAATTGAAATCTTGAAAAGACGCACGGGTCAATTCAATGTACCATTTAGCAGTGGAGCTGGTGAGAGTCCTTTGAAACAGGCGAAGCCGAACTGAATCATCAAGCCATGAATTGGACGAACACCAAAGGTGATAAATCATTAGATGGGCTTGAGGATCCTCTCCAGCTTTGCCGTCGAATTTGGGACAATTGTCGGGTATCTTAGTTGGAACTGGTGGCCATTGTGGATTATGAAAAATAGGATCATTGGTTAACTTCGACACATCGGGCAATTCCAACGTTGCTAGAAATGGTAGCTGTGGGTTGAAGGACATCTGTGGATATGAGGTAGGGCCAGAGTTCCATTCAGTTGCTGGTTTCCCCCATTGACCTTGTCCAGATGGACCACGTCCAAAAGGACCTTGTCCACAGGAACTCTGTCCATAAGGGTTATATCCATAACTGGGTGGTTGATTTTGGATCTGCCCCCCAGTGCCCCATTGGTTACCATACTGACCTACAGGAGCAACATTTGGTTGCTGGTAATTTTGATAAGGGGTGGCATGCAGCTGTTGATAATTTTGATACGAGGCAAACTAATTTTGCCCCTGGTGTTGTTGGTATCCATACAGTTGCTGGGCTCCATATTGAGCCTAGGAAGCAGGCTGCATTTGATAAGAAGGTTGGGATTGATACCCACCTTGCGGCTGGAGACCAATTTGATTCTGGGGTTGGTAACCGGGTTGAGCTTAAGAAGCAGGAACCATCTGCATGCCTGGTTGAGCAGGCCTAGAGAGATATCCTTACGAAGACTGAGGTTGGGCCATCTGGCCAGAAGGTTGTCCTGGTTGGATCAGAGACATACCTACTCGCCTAGAAGGTTTAACTTGCTGTGTGTCTGGTCATCCTTGTGCAACTGAAGGTTGTCCTTGCAGACCAGATGGCTAACTAGGCTGAGTAGTGGGCTGGCCTTGCTGCATGTAAGGCTGGCCACCCTGCCTAGAAGGATACCCTTGCTGGGTTCCAGGTTGTCCTTGTTGCACGTCAGGTTATCCCGGATTCCCATAGGGTTGACCTGAAGGGTATCCCTGCTGGACTCCAGGTTGTCCTTGTTGAGCATAAGGTTGTCCCAGGTTTCCAGAAGGTTGCCCAAGATAGGTAAAAGACAGACCACCAAAGGCCGAAGTTTACCCGTGGGAGGGTTGTCCTTGTGAGCCTCCAGGTTGCCCTGGATAGGTTTGGCCATAATACTGCTGCCCATAATTAGGCTGTCTGTAGGATGGATGACCTTGGTATGATGGTCCTTGATAAGGCTGCCCTTGATCCAGAAGGAATTGGCCACCACCATAACCAGTGGTACCCCAAGCAACATTCAACAGAATTGAAGACTCAACAGCGGGTTGAGCTGGCAAGGAGGTATACAAATGATGACCTATAGGGTCATAATAGGGGCCTTGCGCGCCTAGATTTTGGACAGCATGCAAGTATTGAGAATATGCCCCCCTGCTGAAATGGCATCAGAAGAAGGCGGGGCACTGCTTGCAGGATGAACAACTCTGGCAGCATGTGCCGATTGACCACTACGTACTGGATCACGAGATGGGCCGGCAACAGTAGTTACGACGGAAGATACCGTAACGGCACTAGCAACCGGAGTCGATGATGTGACAAAAACGGTTGGATTGGTCGAAACTGACGTGATAGCGATATGGTGAACTTGGGAAACAAAAGATCTCGTATTGGGAACGATGTTATTATCCCACATAGAAGAGGAATTCCTAGAGCCCATGGCATCCCTTAGAGATCTATAGCGCACAGGCACTGTAATACCGAGAGGTGTAACAGTGTAGGGCATAGATATGACCGGGGATGTGGTCGGGATAGGAGTCTCAATACTTGACATAACAGGTGTTCCACTCGATATAGGATATGTGTCTTCCATATCATAAGAAGCCATCGGGGTCGAAACACCAGTAGGAGTAGAGGGAAAATCCTCTTCAGAAGGCTCCCAAACAGGGTTCCAAAACAAATCGTAAAGATCATCCTCTGGAGCACGAGAGTTCAACGGTTAGACACTTGGAATAATAGGGAAAGTGTCACCACAAACCGGTGTCTCAGGAGCAGAAGAAGAAGGGGACCCTTGGTCACTCGGGATGGGAGACGAGATCAATGGATCCGCTAGGATGATCGAATCAAACAAAAATGCTAGACAAGCTAACGATAAAAGACCCTACTCAAAACTAACACAAACAAGATCTAACAAGGTAAATGTAATCATGGTCGAATAAATTTTTAAGACATTAGGACACAACTTGACCTTTTCATCTTTTAAGAGTCGAGAAAAGGACAAAAGATGACTCTAGTCACCTTCGAATATTTAGTGAGCCCGAAGTGACAAATGCTCAAGTGAGCCTTTTCTTTTAAGGAGTCCAAAAAGGATCAAAAAGTGACTACTCTGGAGGAACTAGGTAAGGGGTTTACCAGACAATCCGTAAAACTACATATACACCTTAGCAATCATATGAAAGCCAAGGACTTTCCATACGGCAGTCAATCTTCCCGAATGTTGTGTTCGGTGCATTACGGGCTGTAAGGCGGTAGACGCAGCTTCCTGTGGATCAAGGATGATAACCTAGTGGAGTCTCCCCATATATACGCGATGGTACGTGGGAGCACAAGTCCATACTAGACCACAGTTGAGTCACACAAGGAGGAATCACCCAACCTTAATGTGAGAACAAAAGTGACTAGGTTTAACCACGTCGGAGCACGTCTCTAGCCTAGACCTCTAGAATGTGAGTGTTATGTTCCAATGCGTTTTTAAGTTCATTTGATTTATTTTAAAGTTGATCTTGAGTTAAGTTTTGGTTTTCAGGTCCTACCATATGTAATTTCTCAAAATCCCTAAATGCAATCTATATGCCAAAAGATGTCATTCCATTCGATGAATGCTAATTACAAGAGAGTTAGAGAGCTTTCATGCAAACGAAACAATCACAAACAACAAAGAGTTTCCCTAATGCAGCTAATGCAAATCAATAAAATTTTATTTAAGATCACTAATTCACTAATCAAAATGAAAAGTCCTAACTTTCATTAACTGTTTCAAGGCAAAAGAGATTTTCTTTTTCAATAATGGCAAAATGCATTAAAGAACCTTTGAGAAATAATACAAACAAATTCTAACCAATACATGCACGTTCAGTTCCTCAAAACACAAATCAAACATCCAAAGAATCATAAAGGTCTCAAAGACAACAATGAGCCGTGTGATCTGGGCTCAAAGTGAGACGAAGCGGAATTCAAGTGAAGACGAAGCAAATCACCCTAATAACACAACGAAATGATTCACAACTGCCAAACAAGTGTAAAGGAGGAAACAAGAGAGTCGACTGGACAACAGAATGATCAAAACACCTTAAGAAGGCTTGATTCACAAGGCCACTAGATGCCCTAGGGCTAGAAATGCGAAATCAGTAGAAAAAAGCAAACGCCCAAAGGGTAGCGATCGAGACCAGTCAAATCACACTCCAACACACTCTAGTAGTCTAATAAAGGTACTTAGGACAAACCAAAGCCCAAAAAGTTGAGAACCAAGCAAACTTCAAAAGTTTACAGGCCTGGTGCGACTGTTAGGCTGCAACTAGTGCCTTTCAGGGATTGGTGCGGGTTGTAAGTGTGCAACATGTGCCAACTGGCACGACTGTCACGCTGTAAACTAGCACCAGTCAAGTTTGATATGGAAAAATAAAAACAAAAGAGCCAAGGCTAAACCAGCAATACCTAAGTACTCTCAAGAGGCAAAACAACACAGGTATCCAACCCAGAAAGAAAAACAAGTGGGAGAAACCAAGGAAACAATCAAGAAACAAGGCTAGTCCCAAGTCGTTCAGTTTGCAAACCAAACCAGAGATGGACTAAAGTAGCGTCGATCTACTTTGCTAATGCAAAGAAATAGCGTTTCGAAGGCTATCTGGTGAGACTTCAGGCTCCGTCTAAAGTTTACAAATCAAACAACATGACAAGATAAACAAACAAGGAAAAATCCAACTCCCCAGCGGAGTCACCAAATTGTTGTACAGGTAAATCCCTCCGCGGACAGAGGCAATCCCACTAGCCTAAATGGGGTCTAGCAACAATCAAACAATGGTAACACGCAGGTTCCTAATTACAAAGTAAAGGGCAACGATGAGAGCCTACCTCGAATCCAATGCTAGTATTCGTAGAAGAGTCGTCACTTCCATTCTTTCGCTTCAGCTGGTCACAATCCTCACGATCCTCGTGAATAGACACCTGCACATGCAAAGAACAAGACAAATACAAGCATAAAACCCAAGAAATGCAACTATGTATCAGTCAGAAAGGATACAACTCAAACATCATAATAAAGACACATGAGTGAAACCATAATGATAGTCGTCTATTATTACTGATAAACAAAAGAGAATACAACCAAGTTCTGACATCAAATCCTCCTTTGGCTGGGTGATCAGCAACACATGCCTTGCAAAGCTTGTAGGGGATGGGAACAAACCTCTCTCTCCTTGATTACTTGGACATGGATCTCCTCCTTAAATATTTAACCTCATAACGATGAACAAGGCCTTGTGTAACATGAGCTTAGCAATTCTCAGGCTTTGGGACTTAGATTTGGGAGCTTGAAAAGTAGAATTACTAACTAGCTTGTCAAAGGCAAAGGGACAAGCTTATATAGAGGTAGGAGGAGTAGATAAGACCATCCACTTGATTCATGGGATTTTCCTTATCATTAGGAAGCTTCCATGAGAGGTGGAGAACTACTTCCCTCCTTGGGAGATTGGAAGCCCAACTGAACTAACTCAAACTGGAATCAGTTCATGGATAAGTTAGAAGGAACCTTCGGAAGTTTGTTTGTTAAAAAATTTACCCAACTGGGTTGGCGCTAGTACGACTTTGAGACAGAGCGCCAGCTGGCGCGCCCTCTTTGGAGGATTTCCCCCATTGGCGCGAGTGATACACTGTGGAACAACGCCAATGGAGAAAGGGATATATTTTTGGGTATTTTGCAGAAGGTGTCTTCAGGGCATATGAAGTACATACTCTAAGGGATACAGTGCAAGTGTTTTCAAGTCATGTCACTTCTCACAAGTCCCGGAATAGGTCCTCCAATGTACGGGAGAAGGGGTAACAGGGACGGTGAAAAAATACTGTGTAACAGTCCTCATCTCAAGGAGGAAGCTGATAGGGATAAGATCAATGGGTAATATTGGGATAATTTGACCACATCCACAACGAACATTATCCATCTCACTGTTCTGGAAGCCTCTAGATCACAAAGCTTCTCCTCCACTTTGGGAAAACTTGCCTTTTAGGGTTCAGTGTGAGGATCTAGGCAAAAGACGCACTAGCAGCGCGAGTCTCATATGGTACAACTTGCCATCAGCATGAGCGGGCAGTGTCACAGTCGCGCTGACCCAAAAATTAGGGTTTTTAGCTCATTTTTCTCAGGAAAGGCTCAAGGCAACTTTTCATTAGTTCTTTAGGGAGGATCTGGATGGCATATCAAGATGGGTACACTGCATAGTTATTAAGGTTTTGGCACTCCGAGGCACGACACAGGGAAGTGTAGGAGGTGTGACAAAATATTGTGTAACAGATGCCCCCTAAAGCATGAAGGTAGAACATGGTGTGATGGCTGAGATGTTTTACGAGCTAGTGCAAGGACTAGAACAAACACCGTCAAGAGACCTACAAATCAAGGACGCATATACATATACATATCTGATATCTCTGTCATATATACCAAAACATGAATTCATGGTATGGACGTAGCAATCCAGATAGAAAGGAACATGTGAAAAGATCCATGGTATGGATGCAACCATCCGAATGAAAAGGATAGTCTAAGATCCACGGTATGGACGCAACCACTCGATATGGAAGGATCATCATCATCATAGGTATAAGGTCCTATGGTATGGTCACAACCATCCTATAGAGGAAACATGCATGCAATCATGAATAATAAATAACTCCACGCAACCTGAGTTATATCATACAAAACTTAGGGTCTTGTGCTCCATCCCAATTCAATCAAAGTATGAATTCTAACATGCAAATGAATGCGTTGAAGTTGAACATGCAAGAAAACCACTTGATTACTGGCCAATGATGTGAACCGTTAACAGGCACGAGAGAAACCACCAATAATGACAATGGCTCTCAAGGTATGACAATACAATCCGTGAATGTGAAAATGAAGCTGAAGTCGAACACTCATGGAATCATCCGATCGAAGGCCAATGATGAAAACCTGTCATCGAATGCGAAGAGCTTTCCATTAAGGCATGCAAACTCTAAGGTACTGAAGGGGAGTTTCTAAGTCATCTTCTTGGATAATGAGCTGAAGTTATAGGAAATGACCCGTCGAAGGAGGGCCATAATGGGTCCCCCATCATCGACACGAAACAAGGAATAAAGTGGAATAAACAAATATAATCTAGGACTATGAAAAAGCTCAGATAATGTATAGGTAGTAAATTGTAGATAGGGATTCTCTTGAACATATCGGCAACACGACTATGAAGTGTGGAAACATTTGACTCAACATAAGACCAAGGGTCATGATGACGAAGTGGAATAGTCATATGAGAGGAGAAATGGATCACCCAAGCCTGCAAGGACAAGTGACTGAGTGAGGATATCCCAAACCCAACATGAGAAATAGATGAGTGTCATTTTCAAGAGTGACGTGCTACCTATACAGGTGATGTTTCACTTTCACTTTTTCCCCAATATATCTAGTGAGTACCCCAATTATTGTTTATCACAAGTTTGATAGGGATAACATATGCTTGTCGTATAAGTTCATTCTTCGAATGAATCCATCCTAGTAATTTTTACGAGTCCTAGGAAGGAGAAACTCGGTCTCGTCATGGTGACAAGTCTTTCGTTGTTTAATTTTTACGAGTCCAACGAAAGCGTAACTCGATGTATTTTTCATATTTAAAGAGCTTGAGAAAGTGATGAAAAATAAAACTCCATCAGGTCCCTTTTCATAATTTGTCCCTCGAACCCAAAAATGTAGAAAACAATATTCAAGAGAACCTCTTGACCATGTTGACCAAGGTGTTCCTTTTTCGTAAATAGTCAATCCCACCCCAGAAAAGGGATAAACATATATTGAGACGATGTTAATTCATTTAATTTAACGAGTTCAAAAAGATAAGTACTCAGCAATCTTTTTATCTTTCGAGAGTTAGAAAGGATCTTAATAATAACTCCGGAGGGATTTCTTTTTCGTTTATTTTTAACGAGTCTTAAAAAGAGATAAAACAAAACTTATTGAATCAGTCAAGAATGATCATTGTTACCACCAAAAGATCTTGTAATTACACAAAGACAACCACACATCACTGATATCGAGAAAAATAATAAAATATTGGTAAAAATGTATCTGAAAACTTATAAATAGACAAAAAGTAAAAACATTTTACCATTTCACTTTGGGTAACTTAGAGAGTGCATTTTACCCTATTTTCTCTTATTCTTCACGCAAGCGGTGTGGGAGATCCTGGACACCATTTCATGAACCGTTAGTTGTAGGTAAGAGCTCTTCCCTTTATCTTGTTATTCATACCACTTTTATGCCATTTTATAGAAGTTTTTACTGTTTAAGAGGAGGTTTTTCGTTTTTATTATCGGGGGCGATCTATGCAATTTTGATGATTAGATTTGGCTGATCACCCCATAGCCCAAAAGACCATCACGCTGCCAGCACAAACAATTCGAATAGTCCCACTAGGTGCAGAGAAAAAAATAAAATGAGAAATACTCTATCTTAATCAGTTTTTTCAAAATTTTAATCCAGTGAAAGACTTCTAAATATTATTCATGGATTATTTATAGGAGATTTCAATAAATATGGGCATCGAATGGAAAGAGAGGCCATGAGGTGGAAGACCACCAAGCTATTCAAAGCGCATCATGTATTAACGCTTTGAGGGACTGTGGATTGCTTAAGTTCTTTCAGACCCAGAGACTTAGAGCTCAGAATGAGTTGCTAGAGTATCTCATAGGATTATGGGATGTCGGTCGCAAGATCTTCATTATTGGAGATCAAGAACTTGAAATAGAGGTATATGACATCTATTTCATCGCTAGACTGTCCAAGAGAGGAGAGAGGGTCTGAATCTCTGGAGCTCGTACTAGAGGAGAGAGCACTAACACACTGATCAGAAGGCATTTCCCAGATGTAGAAACAACCATTAGTGGAAAGGTTGAGATAAAAAACATAAACAACCTATCCTTGAGGACTATTCTTCATACCATGACCAGTGTAGTTGGGGCTCAAGCATTGCATGAGGCAAGGAAATCTCAGTTCCAATATTTAGTGGACTGTCTCACTCCAACTGTATTTAATTGGTGCAAAGCATTGATAGTTAACATGAAAAGACAATTGAAAAAGGGCAAATCAAGTCGTTTGAAGATGGATCGATCTTAGTCACATTCTTGTTGGAGTGTGTGCCTTTGTTTCATTACCAGTGGATAGAGGTGGATGGTCCAACTTCGAGAGATTTGAGGTTACTCATATGGGGTGAGATTATGCCTAGAGCTGGAGGAGGTCAATGAATGCATTTCCCTTCAGCCTTCTTTGGTTGGTTACGCCAACAATCTATTGTGGTATATGACTATGCCTATGCAGGCACAAACTCAAAGGAGACCCGGATCTTCCTCTACCACCTGGTGCACAATAGATTAATGCAAGTAAAAACTTATGTTTTTTTTTTTTTTTGCAAGTTTTATGATTTTTTGAAGTGTATTTGAGAGTTTACTTATGATAATTTTGCAGATGCAGGACCGAAAATTCCTCTTGGAATGTCCCTGATTGCTCGACGAGTAGCACGCCAAATAGAGGAAGAAGCTCTATACAAGGAAGGAGGAGACCCTGTAGTGGAGATGGAGTGAAACATGGAATCCCTTACTCAGGGTTTTCTAGAGTATGCTACTATAAATGATGTGCCACTATGGTACCAAAGGCACACAGTGGGAGTATCCGCAAGACTTCATCAGTTTTTATGCTGAGTGATTAGAGTTGCCTCATGCTATCATAAGCATCATGTGAGTAGATAGCCTATTTCGAGTCATATTATCTGCATTGTTGTAGGCTTTAAAAGCCATGTGCCTCAGAACACTTTTTTTTGAGATTTTGACATAACAAACTTTGACGGATTCGATATGTATATATATACACATGTTTATATTGTTTACTTATGTGTTCATATATCATGATGATGTGTTCAGTGTTTTACAAGTGACACAAGTGTCTATCTAAAACAAAATTTGCCAATGCATCTGTTAACGTGTTCAAATTTCGTGGAATGTGTTGATATGTAATGTAATAAAAGTTTCTTTCCAATAATCGAACACATATATACATGCACAAAATTTGTGGATTTCTTACTGAATAATGACCATTTAATTATAGCACAACGAGTTGTGAATCTAACTTAACAACCAAATTTCTGATTCCGAGAGAAATTGCTTCTAATAACAGTTTGATAACTGCACTGTACTTGGCAATATTATTAGTTGTTCATCCCAGGGAAATACCTTGTAAATTAATCAAATTGCCATTATGGGTGAAGAGTTCCCAAGTTACGGAAGATAAGTTATGTCTACTACAACCAGCACCATCTGCGAAGCCAAAATAATGGTTTGATGACATCTCCGAACCAAGTGGAACACAAGGTAAGTGGAGGAAACATGTCTGCAAAACAAAAAATCACATCAAAATGCACACTAATGAATTCACACTCTAATGTACAAAAGTAATTATATGGAAATCATGCATAATACTCTTTCAGATAAAACCAGTTACGGGGTTGTGCTAACACATTATCTTTGTATTCAATCAACTCGTAGGTGCCTTTTTGCAAAACATGTTTAACAATGTATGGCCCATGCCACATAGGTTCAAATTTCCCAAGTCCCAAATTATCATTGGCTTGGTCATACAACAAGACCAAGTCACCTTCGGTGAAAACTCATGGAGAAACAAGTTGACCATAATGAGCTTTAACTTGTTTTTTCTCTACTTCGATAACCATCACAATAATACGACGGGTTTCATCAAGTCTCTCGAGATAAAATAAATGTTCCTCTTCAAGTGAGGTATTGGGAAGTAATTATATAGCTAGTTTTAACGAAGGAATCTCACACTCTATAGGGATTTTCGACTCTAAACCATATACCAACTGGAATGGAGTGAAACTAGTGGTTGACTTAGCCGAGGTTTGGTAATCCAAAAGAGAAAAAAACAACATGATATGCCAATCTTTTTTATGCTTTCCAATGGTACGTTGAAGCATAGTAACTAAGACTTTATTAACCACTTCAACTTGGCCATTGGCCTATGCGTAATAAGGGGTTGAGTTGTTGTGACGTAGACCCAATTAAGTAGTAACCTCTGCCATCATGTACTGACGAAAATGGGATCTGTGATCAGTGACAATGGCTTGAGGGACACTAAAATGGGCTATGACATGGTTAAAGAGGAACTAAGTAGTAGTTCTACTATTAGTAGTATATGTGGGCATCACCTAGGCCCATTTAATAAAATAGTCGACAACGATGATGATATAGCCATGTTCCATGGTCGAGCAAGGGTTAGAGGTCATTGAATCAATTTCCCATTTATCGAATGGGCCTACAATAAAAACTGGGTGTAAGGGTGTTAGTGGGGTGTGTTGTTTATGGTTATATATCTAACATTCATGGCACCTTTGAACTGCCAAAATGAAATCTTTGAAGACAGAAGGCCAGAAATAATGGGCGCAAAATATTTTCTAAGTAGTGGCATATCCTGACATGTGACCACCACATGCCCTGAAGTGGCAGTCATTTAGGACTCGTTTAGCCTCTTCAAGTGTTAAACATTTGCGAAGAATAGAATCAACACCAACTCGGTACACCGTATCACCAATAATCCGATAAGGTTGAGATTGATGCCAGATGCAGCGATGGTCAGATCGAGACAACTTGGATCAAAGAGTCTGGCTCTGAAGATAAACAATAATATATCCATACCATGGGTCAAGAGTACTGATGAGAAACAAGGTTTCATAAGGAATTTTCTCAGTAAAATCAGTGGAGGTGTTTGTAGAAGGAAGGGTGCAGAGCAATTCGGGAAAAACTAGTGATTTCTTTGATTTGGTGGTAGTAAACTCCAAATCAAACTCTTACAGGATAATGATCCATTTAGAGTATTTTCCCCCAAGAAACTGATGGGTTAGAATATAAGTCATGGGGTTATAGTAAAAAATTATTGTGGTCTTCCGTAAAAGAATATAATGGTGAAATTGTTGGACAACATGGACCGTTGCTAAGGCAAGCTTCTCGACATGAGCATATCAAGTTTTTGTGTCAATAAGATTTCAGATTAAGTAATAAACGATGTGTTCATTACCATTTTCATCATCCTAGACTAGTACCATGGCAATGGTACTGTCAACCATGGCCAAGTACAATAAATAATCAAGGTGGTAATTAGGGGGATGCAATAAAGGAGCACTAGTGAGTGTTTGCTTTAGAGCATCAAAAGATTGTTGAGTGATTTCATCCCAAACAAATGGGATCCCCTTCTTAAGTAAGTGAGTAAATCCCTTGGCAAGCTCAACATAATTAGGGACAAAACGATGAAGAAAATTGGCCTTCCCTTGCAAACTCTGCAATTGGTGTAGGGATGAAGGAGGGGGTAGATTTACAATAGCCTCTACTTTTAGAGGATTTATTCGGATGCCTTCTTTAGACACAAAAAAACCCAAGAGATGACCAGATTCGATGCAGAAGACACATTTATATGGATTGAGGTGAAAAATATAGTGTCAACAACGTAGAAAGATTGCTTGAAGGTGGTTTGGATGTTCACAACGCTTAGCAAAATGAGCTGGTAAGTTGTCCAAATAAGGCTTAACGATGTGTTTAATATCATGAAAGGCATATGACATCACTCTCTAGAAGGTAGCACCAACATTTTTGAGACTGAAAGGGAGCTTTTTATAAGCAAAAATCCCCCATGGACAGATGAAAGCAGTTTTTTGTTGATTAATGGGTAATATGTTAATTTGGTAATAACTAGAAAAACCATCCATAAAAGAAAAGATCTCACTCCCAGTGCACTCATCAATGATATGATCAATAAAGGGAGTGGGATAATTGTCTTTAGGGCATGCATAGTTGATATTGTGGTAATCAACACAAACTCGAATTGTTCCCTTCTTTTTAATCACGAGTACAATATTGGAAACCCAGTTTGTCAATGGGATGGGGTAAATAAAACTAGCCGTTAGAATTTTTTCAACTTCTCCCTTAATAGAAGTGGCCTTTCTAGGATGCACTAGACATAGTTGTTGACAAACGAGCTTCGCATTAGGATAAGTGGGCATTTCATGCACCACTAGAGCTAGATCGATACCAGACATTTCCTCATATGACCAAGTGAAGACATTGTGAAACTCTTTAAAAAAGATCAGCTTATCTCTCACAGAGAATGGAAAGCCCTGATATAGATATTCTCGACAATCCTAGGTTTAATGGAAATGTTGATTGGCATCATAGTAGTAATATTTCCCATATTACCTTCGGATATAACTTCATGCACCAAAACATGTGTTTGAAGTGGATGCGTTGGGGTGCAGGAAACAAAAGTATCTAGACACGAAGAAATCTCACTAAGACTTGGAAGAAACAAGGAACGATGATGAGCATCATTCCAAAGGGTTTCTTCAAGAGACATAACCTCAACAATACTCTCATCGATGGGAAATATCTTGTTCAAGCGATCCAGAGGATTCCAAGAACCAAGCCAAGGATACTATGAATATGTGTCTAGGTGCATACTAAGAGTACTATGACTTTCAGAAGCAGCTGTTGAAGCCAAAATAACTTGTTGATAAGTTTGTTCTAAAGGACTTAGCAACATATAATCACCGAAAGAATCAACCTGATCCAGACCATGGATCATGTGAGGTTTAGATCATGTTGACCGAGGCGACATGCAGAGGTGGGAGAGAAAAAGTTCCCATTAAAGCAGAATCTTTGAAAATATCTGCTCCCACGCTCTCATAGGGAATATCGGTATTTCCCACATATGGGACATTTACATTTTAAGAACTAGAAGAGAAAAAGGCCAATTGATCGACGGTGACAATTTTCCCTTCTTGAGGAAAACAGAGCACATAGAATAAAGAGGAAACAACAAAAAACATGACATGAGTCCAACTTTTTCCAAGTAGAAGGTTGTAATTCAGATTTGTATCTATGACTTCTACTTATAATTCGATAGTTTTCCCTTCCAAGGTGATGAAAAAACTTGTGAGAATACCATAAGCACGAGATCCTCTACCATCAAAGGTTTCTAAGATGTTTAGAGACTGATTGAGAGGTGAAGAGATGATGGCTTTACAAAATGAAACAAAAATGATGCAGGTGGAAGCACCCTCATCAATGAAAGTCTGATGAATCTTCTTACCTTTTATAATGACTTGGATTAAAAATGCAATTTGATGGGGAAGACCAGGAACGTAGTTTTCTAGATCAAAAGTGATCAAATTTGAATCTACAAGATCAATTCCTCCTATAGTATATAATAATGATTTCCTCCATGTTGGACAAGTTTGGAGAACTTCCAAGGCAGACATCGCCGAAGGCGCTTGAGCCAGATCTTCGACAATACTGTAATGTTGAGCAACTCTAGCATTCGGATTATAAGATGACTTCTAAAGCACACCTTTAGGAGGCAGTCAAATGATGGAATCATTATTAGGTCTCTTGATATGAAGAGGATTAGAACTGGGTGGAGTGGAAGTAGAAGGTGAATCAGTGGCTTCCTTTCCCACTATTTTATTTTGAGGAGTTTGATAATCTTTCGACTGGGTGGCAATAGAAATAGGCATTGTTCCACTCAAGTAAACCTGAGAACTTGAAGAGGAAGAGCATTGTTGTTCTACCAATTGGGTCTATTGTGATGGAAATGGCTCCTTTAGTACATCGGTGACCCTTGAGTGCCTTTCGATAAGCGACTAACTTCTGCATGACGGGGACAATCCTTGGTATAGTGATCTTCCTCACAAATGTGGCAAGGATACTTAGGCTTACATTTGGAGAGATCATCAGTAGATGAATTAGGAGGATCCTTTTTTGGGGTGTGATCAAGGATGTGGGTAGAAGTATCCTGTTTCAGAGATGTAAGCAAATGGGTAACAGTTTCGTAACGAACCAGTAACTAGTAATGAGTGAGGAAGGACATGGCCAAAGAATTGAAGTATGAATAGGTACCTTAAGGTAGCTCGATGTACCATTTTGCGACGTCACCCGTCAAGGTTTTCTGAAAGAGACGTAGATGAACAGAGTTGTCAACCCATAAATTGGATGAACACTATATTTGGTAAGTCATAACATGGGCCTGGGGGTCTTCTTTGACTTTTCCTTCGAATTTTGGGCAATCACTAGGAATCTTAGTGGGAACTAGAGGCCAATAGGGAAAATGAGGTATTGGTTCATTAGTGAGCCTTGATGCATCCAACAGTTCCAACATAGCTAGAAATGGCAATTATAGGTTGAAAGGCATGGAAGGCCTTTGATAAGGCCCAGTTTGCGGATTCCATCCTTGCTGTTCCCCCAAAGTGAAGGATTTTGACCATAAGGAGCTTGATATTACCCCCACTGAGTGTTGGGTTGTGCTATACTCTTTCCATGACTAACCTACGTAGTGAACCGAGGGGTTAGAGGGGGGGCGGAGTTCCCCCTTCGTTGCGCCGATTGCGCAGTGAGGGGATCACAGGGGGGCGGTAGCGCTCCGGGAAATTTTTTTTGGGCCCTATATTAGGTTGGGCAAACCTACCTATGGTTTTCAGTCCATGGTTTTGGACACGATGGTTTTCGGTCCATGGTATTGGATGCTTCGGCATGTATAAATATGTATTGTAACATTGAAAGGAACATAATGAAAAATCAAGCTGGTAGTCCCTTTTTTGGGATCCAGTGGGAAATCTCTGTGTATACGTGTTTTATGTGTTATGCTCTCGCATTTTTATTTTCCTGTGATTTAGAATTCGTATGCAGGTAATTTCTGTATGGGGTTAAAACCTACATTTGGTATCAGAGCTGTTTTGGCTTCAAGGGGACGCCCTTGTTGCTGAGGGGTTTCGCTTCGGGCCTATGGTAGACCCTGTTCAGTGGTAGATCTGCGAGATCGATTCTGGTGGTGAAAGAAGATGGTGGGCAGTGGAAAGATAGAGATTGAGAAGTTCAATGGTCAGAGTTTTGAGTTGTGGAAACTCAAGATGGAGGATCTGTTGGTGGATAAAGATCAGTGGATCGCGGTAGATCCGGGTACTAAACCAACGGGAGTGATCAATGAAGAATGGAAGAAGTTGGATCGGAAGGCAAAGAGCACAATACGATTGTGTGTCTCAGATTCAATATTGTTGAATGTATCAGGGGAAGCTACGAAGAAAAAAAAATGTGGGACAAGTTAGGAACTTTGTACCAATCTAAGTCTCTAGTGAATAAACTATTCCTGCGGAAAAAGCTGTATAACCTGAGGATGAAAGGTGGAGACTCGGTGACAGAGCATCTGAATGCGTTTAATACTGTGGTAATTCAGTTATATTTTGATATTAAAATTTCAGATGAAGATAAGTGCATCAGTCTGTTGTGTTCTCTACCAGATTCATGGGATAGTCTGGTTATTGCAATAGGTAGCAATACAACTGCTTTGCAGTTTGATGAAATAGTCTTAGCCTTGCTAATGGAGGAGATGAGACGGAAAAATATGGACAACCAGAATGGTGATGCCTCGTCTGTATGAGGACGATCCTAGAATAGAAACAAAAATAAGTCATCGAGTGGGAGATCTAAATCTAAAGGGAGATCTAAATCTCCAGGAAAACCTATAAAGGTGGTGTGCTGGAAATGTGGAAAGGAAGGGCACTTCAGAAGGAATTGTAAATCTAAAGCTCCTGATAAAGGAAAGGGATCTGATGATGCTCCTTCTGTAGAGGCGAAAACAACCTCAGATGAAGGTGGGGATGTGTACTTGGCTTCTTCAAGTACACATGTAGATCATGAGGCATGGTTAATTGACTCATGTGCATCCTTTCACTTCAATCCCCATAGAGAGTGGTTCTGCGAGTATGAGAAATATGATGGTGGTGATGTCTTCTTAGGAGATGATAGGAAGGCTAGAATCGTTGGTCATGGAAAAGTA
>APFE031485268.1:27791-48865 GCA_000404065.3 Pinus taeda
CTAACCCATGTAGTGAACTGGGGGGCAGAACCCCCCCTTCGTAGCGTCGATTGGCAGCAGGGGGGTCATAGGGGGGTGGTAGGCCCCCCTGTCCAGGGGGTTTGAGGGGGGCGGGTAGCCCCCCTCTATGGGGTCTGGGGCAGCGACCCGAGAAATTTTTTTTTGGACCCTATATTAGGTTGGGCAAACCTACCTATGGTTTTCGGTCCATGGTTTTGGACGCGATGGTTTTCGTTCCATGGTATTGGATGCTTCGGCATGTATAAATATGTATTGTAACATTGAAAGGAACATAATGAAAAATCAAGTTGGTAGTCCCGGTTTTGGGATATGGTGGGAAATTTCTGTGTATATGTGTTATGCTCTTGCATTTTTATTTTTCCTGTGATTTAGAATTCATATGCAGGGAATTTCTGTACAGGGTTAAAACCTACGCTGAGGGGTACTCTAACCATAAGGTGGATTATGCTCGCACAAGGGTGGGTTTTGACCAGGGTTAGGCTAATACTGACCTGCCATAGGCTGTTGAGAACCACAAGATGGAAACATAGTTTGCGCAACATATGGATTATAAGGTTGTTCTTATAACTACTGGCCTTGGTGATAAAACTGTTTGCCCTGCTACTGTAGGGGTTGACCTTGTGGCTGCAAGGGTTGACCTTGTTGCTATAAAGGTTGGTTTTTTTGATGCAAGGGATGACCTTGCTACTGCAATAGTTTTTGGTAAGACCCTTGTTGATGCAAAGGTTGTTGATACTGTTGAAAAGGTTTCCCCTACTATTGCAAAGGTTGCCCCTGCTACTGTAAAGGTTGTTGTTGAATAGTCCCTTGAGGAATTCCTTTTTGATACTAATAAGTTCTAGTTGGTAATTGACCATATGCACCAGAACTAGGATTTTGACTAGGTTGCATATGAGGACCTACTGGTGGAATATAAGGTGGATTTTGAAGTGCTTGTGAACCATATGAAACATAAGACTATTGGTGAGGCATCTGGGCCAAATAAGGACATTGATACTAGACATTACTTGCTCCAAATGGAATAGATGATTAAGTAGGATTAGGAATACCACTAATAGGTTGACTCACTCCAACCATGTGAGGTTGTGATCCAATCACATGGGTTCCACTTGAGACAAGAGGGATATTTGGAAATTCCCCCCATGTTGTGAATGAGGTGGTGGCACATTTTGTCCACTTGATGGGGGAATTGAGGAACTTATAGATGTATTAACTAAAACTATCAGTTTCACTGGGACAGTAGACTGGAATGAAATTAATGGTTGTTTCAGAATAGCCAGTTGAATCGGAATTGAAGTAACAACAATTTTCACAGGGATATGAGAGGTCACGTTGGGAATAAATGAGCCAAAATTAGGCATAGAATTCGATGACCAAATTGGATTTTGGTATAACGAAGAAGCATTGGGAGTTCCTAAAACTAGTTTAGCCAAGGTCATATAACCAAGTGGAAGCATATGCCCATTATTTTCAGGAGGTGGTTGAGATGGAAAACTTCCTACATAAGGAAAACCTTTTGGTGGAAAGTTGTATTCAAAATCATTATCAACGCTAGGAGTGTGAGTAGTTGAGACTTCCAGAGGACCTCAAGGAGAGGTTGGAAACTCACCTTCTGATGCCATAGGTGGAAACAGTTGGCAAGGGGGAATTCGAAATGATGGAGATAACTCCAAAGTTACACTAGCGGTATCGTATGGACTATATGGTTGTTGAGGAGATACCACCACTAGATCAAAAAGGGGATTTGGAGGGAATAAAGCAAACCTCTGTGGACTTTCAGGGATTTTTGGATCAGACTCATGAGATGACGATGAGTATCGAGGTGGGGGAGGAGAAGCAAGGGGTTGGATGCTTGGGACAATTCCAAGTTCAAAACCTTGAGCTTCAAGTGATTGTGAAAGTTTAGGACGAACTCCTTGTGATGACCCTTCAATATCAGATGATAAAAGGAATGGTGAGGTGAACGCAGTGGTTCGACCATGATGAATTTCTCTCAAAAGAAAAAAGAGAAGAGATGTTTTTTTTTAGGGCTTTAAAATTAAAATTTACAAGGAATTAATCAATGTGAGGTCAAGAAGCAACTGCATGGGTTCGACATATTACCGTTGGCAGTTAATTTTATAGCTTAAAACAAAAAATAAATAAAAGAAGGTTATACTAGAAAAGAGGGTTTACCAAGTATCCATAAACTTCTATATACACCTTAGCTGAAACCAAGGCCTTGACATATGGTGGCCAATCTCCCCGAGTGTTGTATTCAGTGTATCAAATTTACAAGGCAGCAGACTTGGTTACCTATGGCTAAAATATAATAACCTAGTGGGGTCTCCTAATATATACTCGATGGTACGGGGAGCATAAGTCCATGTTAGTGATGTCTAATGAATAACTGTTCAGTGAGATCGTTATGATATACTTTCCATACTGAAGTGCCTCTGATATACTCGAAAGTACTAGAGAAACTTCGATATACTTCTGTACTGGAACTGGATTTCACCGCTGGGATACAATGCAGGTAGTTAACAACAACTGCTATGTTTAAAGACGTCCAAATGCACCTCTAGCCTAAACCTCTAGATATTTGTGTTAGGTTAAAAATGCTCCTTAGATAAATTGAGGTAAATTTTAATTTTATCTTGAATTTTAAGTGATATCTGAGGAGTTTACATATGTGCCAGATCTCAGTAAGCAGTGAAATAAGTGGATCCAGTGTTTTGGTGCCCTGTGTGTCAAAAGAGTTTGATATGATAATATGCATCTAAGGGTTGATGCAAAAGAAGGATAATAGTATTGATAACATTAAGGGAAACAACTAGGGTTTGGCATAGCAACAATAGTAGTAAGTAGTGGTGAAACAATGAAGTGCAGAAGTGTTAGGAGTAAGAGTGGTAGCAGTAGAAGCAACAAGTTCTTGTAGAAATAGTTGATTGACTCATCGTAATTGGGCCATTATCCCTGGTATGGGAGCCCAACTTTCTGGGAGCATTTTATTCCTTCTAACTTGCTTGCACTACCTTTCGGTTCACCTAGTAATGTTGTATGTCCCTCATACACAATAGATCTTTAATTAAATCGAAATACTTGAGCACTGTCTAGTTGATGTCATGATTGTCTTTATGTTTATGATCTTCATGCTCTAAACATTATTTGATTAAATAATCAAATGAAAAATAAAAAGGGAAATATTGAATCACCTCCCTCGGTATTTCGAACATTAGGAATTAGATATCCCCTTGCATAGGAACTTGAAGCCAAAGCCTGAGTTGGGAAGCCTTTGTACCCACTTTGGAGAACACTTGGGAGCTTGTGTGTCCACATTGGAGGTTTCTTAGAGGTTTATGGACAACAAATAAGAAGACTTGTGGAGCAGGTTATGTAGTTGAAGGGGCCTTTGGAGGTTGGATGCCACACCAACACCCTATTTTTCCCTTCATTTGGGGAGAAGGGCCATCATTGTGGGATTATGCCCATAGAATTTGTACATGTGGATTTAGAAGCCTCAATTTGTATTATTTAGATTAATTAACTTGTAAATAGAACCTCTGGATCCTCCTTATGCTAATTTATATTACTTTAGCATGAAAATTTATTGTTTTATTGTGAGGGAAGTTGAGGGCCTCCTCTATAAATAGAAGTGCACTTCCTCTCATTTCCACATGACATTTTTAAGAGAAATCCCATAGAAATATGAAATTTTAGTGATGTTTCCTTGTAAATTTTGGCTTTGGATATTTTAGAGAGGAAAATTGTCTTGAGAAGACACGTTTTGAATGGAGGAAATTTATTTGGTTTATGAAGTGATTCTTGGTTGAATAGTGATGTTTTATTGTGAATATTATCTGCCATCTTGCATGTTTTTGAGATTTGGGTTTATCATGTGCCATGTTACCCCAAAATCTAGCAGACCTAGTGCAAAGCTTCACTAATCAATCTAGGTCTTATGGAAACAAAGATATCAACCACCACTATCACCTCAATGACCTCTCTCCTTTATTTCTATGGTTGGATGTTAATCTCTACAAGGGAGGCATCCTTGGTAAGACTTGGTTACATGTCTAGAGTTCCAAACCAAAAGGCTCCCTAGAAAGCTTGCAGATAAATCTCCCACTATAAGAAGTCACTAGGGTTTCTAAGAGATTTTATTTGATCTTCCACCCTCTTCATATGACTACTATCATTTGCCTTGCCTTCTTTCATTCCATTTCCCAATTGAATAGAGGCACTACTCTACTTATGTTGATCATTTCAAAATTTTCCTCATTTCTCTACTTCTTGGTGAATAGGGCCAGGGTTCAGTGTAAATTTTCATTTAATATCAATTTTTTTCATATATGTTGTTGTTCTTTAAGTGTAAAATGCTTTTAATAATACTTGAAAAAAATCAAACATTTGTTGCATGTTTCACCCCAAATTGAGGGCTAACTTCTAGGGTTTATGTTTTGTTCTATACATTTTTAAACATATCCCTTGCTCAACTCTTTGATAGCCTTCAATCCTTTGTTCACCTCATCACTTTTAGACTATATATTTTTTGTTATATTCTTTTACATGCTATAAATTTGCATATTATAAAAGCCCTAGCTTATAACAACATTATTCTAGTTTATTGGGATTTGTGGAAAGTGTACTTGAACACTTGTAACTCTTATCTTAGACTTCAAGGTTTTACTGATACCTTCTCTCATAACCATTAAATTCTTATCAATTATGAACCCTGGGTGTTAGCATGGAGCTGGGTTACACTTTTTAGCAAGAGAGAGCACATTTAAGTGAAATAAAGAGAGCTCGATCAAGCCCCTTGAGTGCTAAAAACATTGCTCAATCAAGGGTTTAAAACTAACCCTCCATCGAGCATTATGTCTCAATCAAACTCTAACACTTGATCAAGCTCTAACACTTGAATGAGATTTAGGGCTCGATTGAGCCCTAATGCTCGATCAAGCTCCTGTTTTCTATTAAAACACATGGTTGCGGTCTGCGAGTGTCATTTTTGCATATACTGCTGACAAACAAGAGCTTGACCAAGGTATTAGAGCTCGATCGACTGATTGAATGATAGAGAAACCCAACCAATCTCGCCAACAACGTCACCAATGTCCCACAAGATCAACCAAAGGTAGGTTTCCTATTCTTTTTGTCTTTTTTATTTAACTTTTCTTGCAAAATTAAATAAATTAATTTGAAAAAAAAAACTTACCATAGAAAAACCATGAAAACCACAACAAAAAAACCCTTCAAAACAACAAAAAACAACTTAGAAAACCACAAAAAATAACCTAGAAAACACTTCGAAACCACCAAAGGAACTATAATCTAGGTTTAAAATTTTTTTCTTACTTGCAATGGTAGCATGTTTATTATGCATATTTTCTAATTTTGAATGGTAAAAACATTATTTTATAATTATTTTAGGTTTTAAAGATTTTTGTTTGGAATTTTTTGAAATAAATTTTAATTTTTTTTTTTTTTTTTTTTTTTAATTTAAAAATATTATTTTTTGTTATTTTAAAATGTGTTTTAAAATTTGGTAACAAATTTCACTGAAATATACGCGAAAAAGCTCCAAACAGAGAACAACCAAACTATAACCAATAATAAATAAATTAGGAGTTTGAGATTTGACATGGATGAATATGGTTGCTCATGGTGAACCTATATTTTATCAAATAAGAATTTTTTTTTATTTTATTATTTTAAGTTTAAATTAATTTTATTTTTAAGTATTTTTTATAATAAATAATATAAGATTAGTTTTAAAAAATTGATTACTTAAAAATACAATATTAATCTTTAAAGTTAAAAATCCAAAAAGGAAATTTTGTTTTATATATATATATATTCTAGTTCTATATATAAAATATAACTTAACATAGTTCTATACTATTTAACACAACATAAAGTTGTTGAGAGATCCTTTCGGTAAAAATCAAAAAAAAGAAATTATAAGTCGAACGCTTTTTGAACCAATCTAGTGTGGCTCATCTTCAAGACAAGAGGAAGAACTAGATCATGGCATTAGATTAAATAGATGAAGAGAGATGTTTTCTAGTCATTAGAATATAATAACTAGTTTTGACTAAAAAATTATCATTAATTAATAAACAATTTTTTAATTAAAATAAAGTAATAGATGGAAATTAGTTGTACATAGAGAATTAAATTAATTTTATTATTATTATTCTAATCAAAATGAATGTCAGTAATGATGATGATGATGATGATGATTAACATCTACTAAGACCAATGTGGTCTATCGGATCTCAAGAAAAAAGAGTCTGATTGCCATTCTTCAAAATCTTGTTTATGTGATCAAGAAGCAGGGAAAGAAGCATTCCAAGATTGTTATAGTTGGGTTGGCTTAATAAGTCAAGAATATTGGAGGTGTAGTTGATGATAAGGAATTGACAGCAGATGTGGGCAAGATTCAAGTAGTCTAAGAGGAAGTGGGTTTCATCTTCCACTTTCTTAGTATCACAAATCTGACAAATTCTATCATCCCAGGGAATCTTGGGAGTAGACCATCGTCCGATCTCACTCTAAATCTCATGAGAGTTAGTTCTAATCCTAGTAATGACCATTTTCTTCTTAGTTCTAGTCAACATAGAGAGATAATTCTGGTTATCAAGGGTGAGGTTTATCACCTCCTTATAGTACCTTAGCTTCCTTTTACCCTCCAACTCCTTAGCATCCCACATCTTGTCCTTAAAATTGGAGATAATAGTATCTTTGATACTGTCCTTGCTTCCCATGGTGACATCCTCCTTAATCCCCCAAAGGTTGATCCAAGACTGAGCAACCTGATGCCACCCATGCATGAGACACAAGTGGGGGTTTTGACTAAAGTTAGAAGCAATTTTTGGGAGCCTCTTAGATTCCATATTATGAAGCTTCCTCTTATAGGAAATATATCAAAACATAACCACACTTTCAATGGGAGACATTCCAACTTCAATTATATTGAGGTTATAGGTTATGAATTTCTTTTGGATCATCTCAATCTTTCTCCACAACTCTCTAGATATACTACACCCCCAAGATTCACATTCCTATAACATAATGGGGTGATTAGAGTCTCAAAGAGGAACCTTTTTTGACTCAAAATGTAAATATTGGATGACTTACAATTATTTTCAAGCTCATAATAAGCTTTCCAACCTCTAATAATTCTTTTCTCGATGTTATAATTCCATTTGAGCTGATGAGGAAAGCCAATACCCAAATATTTATAAGAAGAAACATGCTGAAGACAATAGTTATCATAGATGAAACTACCATGGGTGATCTTCTTGGATTTAATGATCATGACTTTAGTCTTGTCGATATTAAATGTCATACCCATCTTTTGAGTAGGTAAATCCTCTCTACGGATAGAGATGTTCCCTCTAGCCCAATGACTGGGTCTAGTAACAAATGAGACAATCTACAAGCCACTTTTCTTAATTACAATCAAAATAAGAGAAGAGGAAGGAGACCTACCTCATTTTGATGATATAATGCACTCCTATGTTGAGGATCTTGACCGCTTTCTCCTCGGGCTCAATCCTTGCTTCTCATAGAGTTTGAATACTTGCACAAGATTCCAAAGACACGGCAAAGCATAAAAGTGCAATAAGCATAATCAAATGTAATCCACTCAATAGATCAAGGAGCATTAAGATAAATAAATCATTGACACAAGCATTTATGGAAAGTGAACCAACAGTTTTGTATATTAATAAACAAAAGAGGAAGCATACAACCCAGGCCTTGATGTTAATAGCCCTCCCTGAATGAATGTCCAAGTCCAAGTTCAAGCTCTCCAAGCACTCATTCTCAAGCCAAAGTGAATATCATGTAGTCACTATCTCAACATAAGGGTCCAAATAATCAGAGACCAACCATTTGGGAATGGAGGGGGATGAATTAATAGGCAGAGGGAGGGAGTTAGGATCTCACCAAAGATAGGTGATGGTTCTCATCTCAAGGAGGAAGCTCATAGGGATAAGATCAAAGGGTAATATTAGGAGAATTCAACCACATCCATAATGAACATCATCCATCTCGCCGTTTTGGAAGCCTCTAGATCACGAAGCTTCTCCTCCACTTTGGGAAAACTTGCCTTTTAGGGTCCAGAGAAAGTATCTAGGAAAAAGTTGCACTGGTAGCGCGAGGCTCATATGGTGCAACCTGCCATCAACACGAGAGGGAAGTGTCACAATCGCACTAACCCAAAAATTAGGGTTTTGAGATCATATTTCTCGGCAAAGGCTCAAGGAAAATTTTCAATAGTTCTTCAGGGAGGATCTGGACTGTATATCAGGATGGGTACACTACATGTTTATCAAGGTTTTGGCACTCGAGGGTACGACATAGGGAAGTGCAGGAGGTTTGAAAAAATACTATGTAACACCATCTTGGAGTAGTAGACATGAAGAGTCTTAAGCTGCTTGTCTATGTCATCATGGCTCCTTGTAAGAAGAGCGATATCATCGACATAAAGGAGAAGAGTACTGATACTACCAGCAAGCTCGGTGCCTTGGTAGCCCGCAGTTTCAAGACACTCCTCTAGTTTATCGATGTAAATACCAAAAATGGTAGGGGAAAGGGGACAACCTTGCTTAACCACGATATTACATTTGATATATTTTATACCACCCTTCATTAGTATTAAGCTTGGAAATGACAGTCTCATAGAGGCAGATCACAATAATCCTCAGTTCAGGAGGAACTGTGATCTCTTTAAGCCTCTCACAGATCTTATATCGGGGGACAGTGTCAAAAGATTTTCTAAAGTCCAAAAAACAACAAAAAAGATTGGTTTTATTATTGAGACATTCCTCAGTGATGATCCTAAGGTTGAAAAGGTGGTTGATGGTCAAGTGATGTCTCCTAAAACCAGCTTGCCCTTTAGCTCTTTCACCACGGTTCTTAAGCCAAAGGCTAAGAATTTTTCCCAGAATGAGCCCATAAAGCTTGGCTAGGATGTGGCTAATCATAATGGTCATGTAGTTAGAGGGAATGATTTTGTCCCCATTTTTTATGATAGGCACAATAAGGTCTTGTGTACAAAGCTTAGGGAAGCCATGCTTTACATCCAAATTGAGAAGCTTGTGGAGATCAGGAATGAGGATAGATTATCCCATTTTAAATCTCTCGGCTTTGTAACCTTCAATATCTTTGGCTTTTCCATTAGCGAGCTTATTAATCCTAGACTCAATGACTTCCAAAGAAAAAATATCATCCTTAATAGGAGTGTTTAAGATGGTGCCCATGGTGTCCAGAGCGTCATACAACTTCTTAAGATAGTTATTCCAATTTTCAAGGGGGATAGAATACTTATATTTAGTCTTACGAACAAGCACATTCCGCCAAAAAATTTTGGACATAACTTTAAAAAAGTGGAGAAGATGCTCTTGTCTCTTATTAATTTATGACCTCTTCTTCCTCTTAATGAGAGATTTGTATATACTTATATTATGGAGCTTGATTCTTTCATTAGGGGCGTCTTTGATTGATTTCCTGGAAATTTTACAGTCTTTGTCATACCAAGGATTGGAAGTTCTATTATTTTTTGTATACGAAGTCTTAGTAGAGAATTTGCTAATGCTGGTGGAAAGGCATGGGGGCTTCACTCAATGAAACTTTGACCTATCATGTGCATTTGTGGCATATCAAAAAATACCTTTAATTTGGATAGATATTGGAAAATACCCATAAAAATCACATTATTTAACCCTCTACCAATATGAATCCAATACACCTTCCCAATAAAAAAAAACCCTATTTCCACTAGATATTGTAGGTATTGATTTTTTCATTAAAATTTTTTATACCTCTTTATATTTTTTCATTAACTTTGAGCTGCATTTTTTATACCTGCCAATATAAAAACCCTTTACCCTCTATATATCCCCCAATATATTATGCCATTTTTTCCTCAATATATAACCCCCAATATGAACCCACGTGGTATGGTATTTCTCCCCCAGTGAAGCCCCTGTGTGGAAAGGGTAGTAGTAAAATGGTAATAGATCTAATCAATGTTGTTATTATAAGTTAAGAAGCCTAAATCCCTTAAGAAAAGGTTGACATTACTTCTATTGAAGTGAATGTGACTTTTTCTTTCACTGTTCTCCTGCACGTGGGTAGTATGCATAGCAAGATTGAGGGATAAAGACAAAGTTCTGTGGTTAGAGTCAAGCTCGTACCTATTAAGAACCTCAAAATTTGTAAGATGGTCGAGGACATGGATGTTAGAAATCACATAATCAACGACGCTGCTACCCAACCCATGGAAACAGATCATCTGACTAGAGAGAGGCCATATATTAATACATTAAAACTGATTAGGTCTTAGGAACTACAAAGTTTGAGGAGCTCGATGTCGAATAAGCTCTTGATTATGTCTTCAGATTTTCTCTTGAATCTATTAGCTAAGTTACCATCCTCATCAAGCCACAAGGGGTCGGGGTTAGAGCTGTTACTTAACAAAATAGCTTGGTTAGTAGCAGTTCGAGCATTAAAGTCTCCAAGTAAAAGGATATTGACTTCATTCCTTAGGCTGTAAATGTCTTTTCTAAGGTATTGAAAGGACAATTATTATCTAGGTTCTTTTTTTTAGGATGTAGAGTTGATAGGGACGAAATAAAAAATTGTAAGAAATATCTTATTGGTTGTAGAATCAAAGATCTCCATCCAAATGTACCGATTGAAGGGGTTGGTTTTATGAAGTCAGATGTGAGAGGAAACAGTGTTCCTAATATAACAGTCTATATCACCAAAACCTCTCCTAGAGGATTTCTTATTCTGGGCAGACCAACAAGTGAACCCATCAAGGTGAGGGACCCTAGATTTGCCATGCTCCCGAGTTTCAACTAAAAGAATAAGATCAATATCACTCGGGATCCAACTTAACATAAGACCTTTACACTGTGGAAAACCACGACAATTCTAGAAGAGGATCCAGAGTGATGTTATTCCCTATTTATCACTCATGTTTGGGACTTTGTTTCTAACAATAGCTTTTCTATTCCTAATGATTACCCATTTCCCTTCTTTTCTTGCCTCCTTGACCTTTTGTACTTATTTCCTAAGTTTAGCTTGGTCTTCTAGAATGACATCTTCATTTAAAAAGATTCTCGTTCCTTTTAAGCTTGGGGATTTCTTAAGTATATCTAATTTATGGTCATTACAACTCACCTTGACATAGATTAGTCTATGTGTATGCTCAAGTATTTTTCCTACCCTTATTGCTTCGGTGAGATAAGTTGTTTGAATCTGAGATCCTGTCTTTAATTGTTCTTTAACTAGTTCTAATTTGTCTTCATTGTTTTGTTCTTCTATACCAGCAATTATAAGGTGTAAGGCTCTATTGTGGTGCTCCTGGTCAAGTACAATTAATTTATTAATTTCTTCTTTTATGGGTTTAATATCTAATTTATTCTCTGTGTTATTTAGGGCTAAGTTATTATGTAGTTGTTCTTTTATATTTTTAATATCGCTTTTCAAAGTGTCATTTTCTTCAACCGTTGCTTTGATTTCTTGAATTCTACCTTTCATTCCTTGGAGTTCAGTCTCGAGTAAGAATATTTTATTTTCTAAGGATTTGTGGTTATTGTTAAGCATTGTAGTTAATCCTAGTTTAAAATGGTTTTCTCTTTCTTCTCTTCATCTTTCTAAAGATTCAATGTACTCATAAAGACTCTCTAAGGTAATCTTACTTGGTCTCCATTTTCTAGAGGGGGGTTTAGAAAAGTCAGGAGAAGTACTCATAATGGAAATAAGCAAAAATTAATAAGAGGAGAGTAAGTGGGAATGTATGCACCTGCCAGAGTTGTCTGTAGTGGTGTTTGTAATGCAAATTTAATTGGGTGGAATGTTTTCTAGAGAGACCACCGAAGAAACCGCCACAAAGGGATACAAGGCCTCAGAAGTCATATGTGAGCCTCATACATAAAGATCAGTCATTATATGTGTTTCCTTAGACTTGTAGTCCTCTTCGATTCACTTAAGCAAATCTTCCAAAATTCTCCAAAAGCCCTAGGTCTCTTGTAGAACTTGTTTTTGTGCTGCTTCACCTGATTTCATTCTTCTGATGGAAGGTGAATCCAACAGAGAGACCTTCTTCGAGTGGACGCATTATTATTGCAGTTTCCAAAAGCAAGGTTGAAAATATCACGAAAACCTAGACTTTCGCACGTTGTTCATTTTTTAAAATTTGGCTCATCTCATGCCCAACAATAATCTCCGCACTGCAGTTGTTTTCAATGCTTGTGGTTGTGTCATTGCGTATGCTCATGTCCAAATACCTGCACTATAATCGTACCACTATATTTTCCTCGCTACTCACACAAAGGAAGATACAAGTTATCACTCAGAGATTGCGAAGGTTCGATAGAGTTTCTGAGCATCATTCGTATTCATTCAAATCTAAATTGATAATGAGTATGTATCAAGACTCGGAGCCAGTTATTCGTTAGCCCTAGATTCAGCCTATCACTTGATTTGTGACTGAAACCAAACTGAACATGATAGTAGCTTGAATTCAACCACAAAATGGTCATCAATCTAGGGTTGAGAAGCCCTATTGCACTAAGACTACAGAAGTATGAATCATTGCATTGCTGTAGAAGAAGTATGTATCACCATAGAAGTATATCACCACAGAAGTATGTAATAAGAAAATGAAAAAAATAAAACTAAAATAAATAAATAAACAAAATAAAATTAATAAGGTCAAATTTAACTATTCTAAACAATAATACTAAAAATAGTAATAAGAAAATGAAAAATAAAATAATAAAAATAAAAATAAAAAATAATGAATTAAATCAATTTTATTTTTATTATCTATAATAATAATAATAATAATAATGTAGTTAAATACAAATAAATAGTAATAAATAAGAAACAAAGGAATACCATAAATTTTGATTAAAATAATAAATATTATAAAACTTAGGAATACAAGGTAGGGATCCAACATCTGCTAATATTCCAACCATCGTCTTTATTCAGATGGATAGACCTCCTTTCAATTTCCAAGGCCTCCCTAAACTTACAATGATGAAAATGATCAATCCTTGTAATGACCCTCACCTCTTCAATGCCGAAATCATCAAGCGCATTATAGACCCATATACAACTTATTTGGTTGAAATTTGTCTTGCTTCTACTTTGTTCAATTTTGAATTTTATGAACAAACTTGTGGAGTTGGCATGGGTTCTCCTCTTTCCCCAGTAGTGGCTAATATGTTTATGGAGGACTTTGAATCTAAGGCCTTGTCCTCAGCTCTATTCTAGCTTAAGCTTTGGAAAAGGTTTGTGGATGACACTTCCGTCATTTGGTCTCATGGCCGGGAAAAGTTGGAGCTCTTTTTCTAGCATCTTACAATCAATATAGTTCCATAAAGTTTATTATGGAATGTGAAATCAATGGAAAGCTACCTTTCCTTGACGTTCTTATTTCAAAGAGAGATGATGGTTCTTTCTCCCACCAAGTTTTTCAGAATAAAACTCACACCAAACAATATCTTCATGTGAATTCGCATCATTTCCCCACCCAAAAGCTAGGAGTTCTAAACACCTTAGCCACTCGGGCGTTACGAGTTTCTGATTAAAACCACCTTAATGATGAAAAAACCCATCCCCTTAGTGTTTTTAATAAGAATGGTTATAGTAAGCTCCAATGTCTTAGAGCCTTCCTTAAGGCTGCAAAAGGTCCTAGGATTAAAAATGATCTTAACGATTGATTTTCAAGGGTGCATCTTCTATTTATCCAAGGAACCATAGACAAGATTGCTAAGATCGTGAATAAGCATGAGGTTCCTTCAACATTTAGTATCTAAAACTCCGTAAGATTAGTGAAGGGCCCTCTGAACCCTAAAGATGGGAAAGGTGTTTATGTCATCCCTTGCCCCTATGGGACTTTGTTAATTGGTGAAACAATTCTCTCAATTAATCAGAGGATTCTTGAGCACACAGTTCACATCAAACATGGAAGGTCCCACTCCTCCGCTTTGGCAGAACGTGCAGAAAAGATAAACCATCACATCTGCATTGAAGAGGCGAGGGTCATTGCAACAATTGATCATTTCAATCACCATAAGTTTAGGGAGGCCTTGGAAATTGAAAGGAGGCCTATCAACTTGAATAAATATGAGGGTTGGAATATTAGTAGGTGTTGGATCCCTACCTTGTATTCCTAAGTTTTTATAATATTTATTTATTTATTTTAATCAAAATTTATGGTATTCCTTTATTTCTTATTTATTTACTATTAATTTATTATTAGTATTAGTATTAGTATTATTATATTATTATTTTGGATTCAAATAATAAAATTGAGTTAATTCATTATTTTGATTTATTATTTATTTATTTTATTTTTCCATTTCTTATTATTATATTCAGTTTATTGTTTAGAAAAAAGTGTGACCTTATTGTTACTTACTTCGTTTTTATTTAAAATAATAATATAATAAATTAATTTAATCTCTATTTACAACTAATTTCCATGTATTACTTTATTTTAATTAAAAAAAATATTAATTAATGATAATTCTTTAGTCAAAACTAATTTAATCTAATACCATGAGTTCATCTTGTTCTAAAAATGAACCACATTAAATGGTTCGAAACACGCCGACTTATAGTTTCTTTATGTGTTTTTTACCGAAATATCTCTCAACCTTCATAATATGGATCACAAAAGCCCGAATTCAAATATTACAACATAAAATTATTATATGTATCATGTTACAACATAACCATACATATAGTTAATAATATAAATATATAACTATTATAACAATAACATCACATAGCTATATAGCATAGTTCTATATATATAACATAACACAATTCTATAACTATTTAACATAACATAAGTTATTTAACATATATATATATATATGATTATATATATAATATATATATATATATATATATAACATGACTATAAATAATTATAAATTATCTATAGCATAACATTATAACTATTACATAACATAGCATAACATGTAAAATATAACTATAACACAATATAACTATTTAAAACGCACACACATATATATTCAAGTTTCTACAATGCATCATTGATAGGTACATTAAATCCATCATGAAAAGTGCATTTAAATTGAATAAAATCATTTTGACTATTTTCTAATTTGTACCATATTGTTTCATTATATAGTATGTTGTACAAGAAACATTGTCTATGTGTTTGCACTTAATACATGTCATGTGTCAAAGTTAAACTTTATAGGAACTTAAAGTCTATTGGATTATTTGGTTCGCATGAAATTTTATTAGTTTTGCAAATAGGTTTATTCGAATTTTTTGCATATATATGTACATATCTATGCCCTATGAAAAAAATACATTATTTAGAAATTTGAAAAAGTGTGAATATAGATTTGATCACTGTTGAGCTAATTTATGTAACTAAATTAACGCAAGTATTTAATTATCAATCCGGGTTTGTAAAACTTGGAGGCAAATCCACTATTTGTGAAGATCAAGTATAACCAAACTTTGAAAGATAAATGATTAAAAACTAAGAGAAAATATATCCTAAAACTCTTGATTCAATCAGCTTAAAAGAGGAAACATTGAAAGAGTTCTTGACTCAAGAAATCTACTTTCACCTCAGTTATTACTTAATGAATTAGAGATTATAACCAAAAACTCAAAATGCATAAATCATACATGAAAAAGGCTCTTAACTTAAGAGACACTTAAAGTTTTCCATAATAACTCATTCATCTCAAGATATAAATCTAAATGGAAACAAACTATTTGCATGTAAACAAAAGAGACTAACTCTAATTCACCATTTCATAGAGAGAATGCCCAACTTGAACACTTGTTTTCCAACTCAATTAGATGATGAATAAACCATTAACAAATGAAATCAGTCACTATTCATAACCATGATGCAATCTGAAATAAGACTTTGAAGAACTAAAGCTACCATCAACCAGATTTGCAATGAAATAAAACTAGTTTAACTTGGAAGTGTAATTAGTTTGGAGTGGGGGCCCTCCACCCTTGCCTTGCACACTTATGAAGATGTTATCAGAAGCTTTATATCAGCCAAACATCCATATATTGATCAGCAAAATGAGAGTAACACAAGTCTCCAACTTAAGTCTTCAAAATCTCAAAATCTACAGGTGGCAACGTGTATCTCAAAATCTACAGGTGGCAGCATGTATCTTATGGTGACAAAGCTTTAACTGAAGTTATATCTTTATCAGAAACTTTCCTTGTAATCCTCGAACAGGATTAACTCTTACAGGTGGCAGAACAAATAGCAAATGATTCCGGAACTAATGACACATTTCAACTAAATCTGAAGTTCGATTTTCCAAATCATTTTAGTTTAATTTCTGAGGGACTGATGCTTACCCACTAGGATGTCTCTGCGTGATTCAAGGGATTCTCTGCGTTTTGAATGGCTCAACTTGTTGACTGAAATTTCCCACGAGATTTCGGCAACTAACTGGCGCTATTTACCCCCGGACTCAACTATTTTTCCTTACCTCCTCTATCAAAACATTTTTAATATTCTTAATCCTCCAGTTGCTATTCTCTGGCAAAAATAAATTCATGATTCTGAGCTGCAACAATGGCAAATTTCTTTGTTGAACGTACATGATTTATTTCAAAACATTTTTACAATTGACTGTAGCTGTACAGGGTTTTTTTTACCAAAACGTTTTGACTTTTTTCTTATTACCTTTGCTGTGCTTTGACTAGAATGCAGCGTGGTTTTTTTCCCTGTGTTTTTTTAAAATGTTTTTACTATGCAACGTGGTTTTTTTTGTGTTTTTTTCAAAACGTTTTTACTATTTTGCTGTAGCTGTAGCTCTACGGAATTATCTACAACTCATAGCAGCTCTACATTTTGCCCATTCCACTATTTGGTTGATGTCTCGGCTCAGGAAAATTGAGCAGACTTGAGGTAAAAAGATATGGTGGCTCTCTTTCCTTTGGCAAGATCTTGCAAAGAAATTAGTCATGGATTCCAGAGTCTCTGGCAGCTTCCTTCTAATCCACGGCAGATATGTTACAGTCAGATTTCATCACTTCAAATACATACACCCTTGCACTTTCAATCTGGTTCTTGGTTTTGCCTTCTTTGAGACACAGATATAAACCACGTACTCGGTTTGCAAGCTCATTTGAATCATATGCTTGGTTTGGATGTGCGTTTAAATCATAGCCCCCACCTACTATCAATTATGATGCTATACGATATGACATTATACTGCGTATATGACCGCAAGCCTGCCTACCTTATACCTCCATGTTTCGTTACGAAGCCATGCAAATCCATATGTTTTAATTGATGTGCCTTCAATATGTTTCAATAATGTGCATATGCGTAACATGTATTCCCTTATATATATTTTTCACATATATTTCCTTTGCACATGTATTGAAATGATCTTACCTTTTACCATATGCTTGATATCGTTGCATAGTTCCATAAGGTTTGCAATCATATTGTATGCAATCTGCCATTATAACTTCACCTTATTGCATCATATCATTTCAATTTTGTTTGTTTGATATTCCATATGTTTTGCAATGATTTCCTTAATTTTAAAATGACCATTTTTAGGTCATGTTTAAAATTGTTTCCATAGGACTAATGCTTGCTTTGTTTGTGCAGGTGCAACTTTTTTAATTCCTCACTTTGATCCATTTTGCTTTATGGAAAACTACTTAGGGTTAGGGTTATGAAATGGATATGGAATATATAAAGGAAATGTAGAATTATAAGGATAATGGCATATTAGGGTTATGAAATGAAAAATATGTACATTGGATTAGGTATAGGGTAAATGAACATGTAGAATAATGGGTATAGGATGAGGAGAATGTATAAAATATGCATTCAGGTATTAACTCAATTTTAACAGTCTAAAAATTTCTACAAAAATTTGAATTTACAAGAGCAAAATTTTGTACTTACGATTCTTGTACTTCCCTGTAGTATTGGATGAATGTTGTTGTTCTTTAATCAATATTGGATGAAGTTGTCTTGATCAAATACCATAGATAGATAGAGCTTATTTATGCTTTTTGTTCTAGCATCCTTCATTGATTTTGGTCCATTGATTGTTGATGTCGTTTCAGGTCCCTCTGCAATTGATTTCAAAAATATTTCAGGTCCCAACTGCCAACAATACAAGTTCTGTCGTCAATTCAGTTGCAAAACTAAGTATCTTTTTACGAACCTCCCCCCTTGCTGATGGGAAGACTTGTCCTCAAGTCTTGTTTATTTTGGAGGATGATTCCTGCAAACTCAAACTGAAGAAATGGTAAAACAAAATAGAGAATTCATATCGGCCAAACAAGTTGGTTTTCCGATATGAATTCGAGTTTGTATTGTGCCACTTTCGTGGATTTTCACAACCAAACTCCTTTATTATTTTTGATCTTTTTCTATTTTTTTCTTTTCTAGATGGAGGTGGGGTGTAATGGAGTTGAGAAGTATGAAAAGCTTATGGACATAGGTTATGTTGAAGGCATGAGATAGTAGTAAATGGATAGATAATAAGTCTTGGACTTCAACATTCATGGTCGCGAAGCTTCACATACAGTATGGATGATGGGTCAAATCATGAACAATATGAAAGGATTTCTTTGAAGATTGATGTGGCTTGACATGGTATTGAACTTGGCTGCTTCTTCTAATGATTAGCTTCATGTCTTTTTGCCTTGATCTCGATCATGTTGTAGGGTTTGTTGGTGTTGTTGGTCCACATTGAAGAGCAAGCTTCAAGAGTTTGAGTTTCATTGAATGAACTCAACATCAGGTGAATTTTCACTTCGCTTAGACTTGAAAATTTGTATTCATATTCTGGAATATGAATTTGACTTTGAAAATTACTTCATCCATGGAATTCACTCCTTCATTCTTCTTATGACCTGCAAAAACATAGCACTTGTCTGCAATACAACATTAGATAATGGAGGAAGAGAGGTGTACAGTCTCTCTTCTTCCAATAAACATGTAAATAATTACAAGAATTGCTTAGAAAACAAGTCCAAATATGATAGACAAATATAATGCATTTATTTACCCCTTTGAGGAATGGTGGCCAGCCTAGACTTCCTAGCGGTATTTTGTTTACAAAATATTCGTTTGATATCCTATTAGAGTGATTCCAAATCCAAGTTGAAGTGAATTCACATGGCTACCTCCAGTATAAACAGGTTTTCAAAATGGTTTAAAATGATATGGTAAAAAGTATAAGGAGTGCCATGTTTGATAGAGCTTCTTGTGAATTTGTAACTAGACCAATAGTCACTATTTGAAGTGTAACTTCTTCAATAAATATCAGATCAATGTAATTCCACTTGGAGATTAAAGTAGATTCATTTTTGTATTTCCAATAGAAATAGGTTTTAAAAATTCTTAGGCTTGATATCACAAAATTGGTGATGAACAGACCTATGAGGCAGAGTTTTACTATACTGTTTTGAAGACATGCAGTCACTAACTGTGGCATAACTTTTTCATTTCACCTCCAAATGGGATGATTCAAATTGTGTCTTAAACTAGACTTGAATATATATCTTCCATATAAATAGGTTTTGAAAAGAATATGATTTGGTATGTCAAATATTCCAATGAACAGTCAAGACCTAGAATTGTCATCATGCAGATTTTTCGACAAACAGTTAGTATTTCAAGAATAAATTTTTCATATGATGCCTGATTGAAGTGATTCAAATTGATTTTGAAACTAGATTCAAAGGGCTATCTTCTCTATGAATTTCAGATAAAAATGTTTCCATTAGACACTTCAAATATAGGCTGTACTAACTCTGTTTTCAACATTTCACTTGAGACCTAGTTTTGATTTTGATCACATTTTTATTTGTGATATGAATTGAGAACTTCAAAATGGATTTCAAAACTAGATTTCAAGAGATATGTAAATAAACCATGATTTCAAAATGATCCTATATGGTTACCCAAAATAGGCTTGGTCTTACTGCATTTTTCTATGTAGTCCTTTCAAATGAATATTGAACAATGATTTGAAGAAATTGTTTGCAACAAATTTATTATGGAAGTCTTATTGCGAATTCATTCTACTTGTTTATTTATTCTATTCTATCCTATTCTATTTTAGAAAAATAATTCATTCTCTCAAGTATAGAGAATTCCAGTGCATCCATTTTCGTAACAAGATCATAAGTAAACTCAAATTCCAAATTGAAAATATACTTCAATGAAATTTTGGACATGAAAATTTATTTGATCATAAAGATTTGATGAGAAAGAATGTTCAAGAATGGAGTAGTGTTGTAGCCTATTCTTTAACATCATCTTTTATATCTTGTTGTTGAAAATGGATTTTATAGTTATTTTTTTTGATTTTATGTTTTTGTTGGGGGGGTTTTTGATAAATGTACCTCTAGGATCTCTATTTCTAAGCATAAAGAAATATAATTAAAGAAATGAAATGTAACTAATGTTTTTGTGTATTTTGGGTTTTATCTTTCTATTGACTATGCCGATATTTGCCTCCCCGACAACGGCGCCAAAATGTTGAGCTAATTTATGTAACTAAATTAACGCAAGTATTTAATTATCAATCCGGGTTTGTAAAACTTGGAGGCAAATCCACTATTTGTGAAGATCAAGTATAACCAAACTTTGAAAGATAAATGATTAAAAACTAGGGAAAATATATCCTAAAACTCTTGATTCAATCAGCTTAAAAGAGGAAACATTGAAAGAGTTCTTGACTCAAGAAATCTGCTCTCACCTCAGTTATGACTTCAATGAATTAGAGATTATAACCAAAGACTCAAGATGCACAAATCATACATGAAAAAGGCTCTTAACTTAAGAGACATTAAAAGTTTTCCATAATAACTCATTCATCTCAAGATATAAATCTAAATGGAAACAAATTGTTTGCATGTAAATAAAAGAGACTAAATCTAATTCACCATTTCATAGAGAGAATGCCCAACTTGAGCACTTGCTTGCCAACTCAGTTAGATGATGAATAAACCATTAACAAATGAAATCAATCACTATT
>APFE031485268.1:51846-135700 GCA_000404065.3 Pinus taeda
GGTGTGCATAACAGATGGTTGTTTCTACTTAGGTTGTGTAACAGTAAGTCATGGAAATGTAATTAATCCATTCACTTTTTTCAGAACCTTCTCTGTTTTCCATACCAGTCCCCTCCAAATCGTTCTGACTATTAATGCAAGTCCGGGTCTGCTTAGCAGATGGTTTTTTCTGATCAGGTTTTCTAACAGTAAGAGTCATGGAAATGGAATTAATCCATTCACTTTTTCCAAGACCTTTTATGTTTTCGATACTAGTCCCCTCCAAAGAATTTTGACCAGGGATGGAATTTGATGAGCATTTTGCTCGTGTTTGGAATTGTTCAGAACGTATGTTTGACTATTTACTTTCTTCGAAAAACGTCATTACTAAAACTTTAGGAAATCCGATGATAAAGAAATTAATATGCAGGCTTTGTGTTTTCAGTCGCTAACCATGCAATTTTTTAGACACATTGGCATGGAAAATTTTGGGGAAAAAGTGATGAAAACACTACAGCTATTTGTCAATTTCATAGATGTACTTTGTGCGGGATAATGATGTACACTCTCCTAGACGTTTCCAATTTTTAATGCATACCTATACTTACGTTCTAAATTTATTTCAATGCTTCCACCTATTCACGATTACCCACACTCTGAATAATCCATTTCTTTTTAGATGGATTTTTAATTTCCATTTTTTAAACTCCCTTCATGATTACTGAGACTTTGAATAATCCATTTCCTTTTGGATGGATTTTTAATCAATTTGTTTCTTCCATTTTTAAACTACGTGAATGGACAAGAATGAAAGCTTTCAATGGAGATAAATTCCCCGCTTCTGTGGCCAGAGAGACCTTCGTGTTGGTGTTGTTGTTGTTGTTGATGGCCTCCAGCGTTATTTAAATTTTGTTTTAAAATGAATGTTTATACTTGACATTTGAATTTTGTGGGAGTGTTTGCTCATTAATACAATATATGGTAAAAAATTATTTTTTCAATTTTTAATGAAATTTTTTGTCTAAAACATAAATTAAATAGATAAATTATGGAGTCTTATTAGAGTAAGTTTTTTATAATTGTATGCATGCTATGACTTTAATAACCATTGGTTTATATATTATATATATTATATATATATATATTATATATATATATATTAATATATATGATATATATATATATATATTGTACTAATTTTTTGTGATAAATTAAAGAAAGGATTTGATCATAGCATGTTTTTACCACATTTAATACTTATGAGTGCTTTCTTTATCTAAATGTAATAATGAAGAAGGAAATCATAACATAATCTTATAACATGATGTTAAGAGATCCACAATGTCCACAAGTTTAGTCCTTTAATTTTTAAATGGTTCATATAGTATGCATTAAATCTTTTCAATATTAGTGTATACTCAGTGAACTCTTTGTAATCGCCTATATCCATATTCTCATATCTGATGCTCTTCTATCTGAGCCTCCCTCTTACCCAACAAGCTCTTTAATGAGCCTATATTCTCTCTTAACAATCTTCCTCTCTTGTAACCCCCCAACTATCAATAAATTCACAATTAAAACATCACTTAATGGGCCTCCACTTGGAAATATAATTATTATTTGGCCTTTTATCCAACCAAGATCATGCTACGGTAAAACCCAACCATATTTTTATTAATTAATTTTAATTTTTTTTTTGTCTCTTTTCCTACCAAAAATAATTCATCACCCTAGTTGGAGAAACTTCGTCTTTTATTTTGTTTTCACCATTGTTTCAATAAAATGGATAAATAAAACAATTAGTATATCTAGTTCTCCCTAAAAGTAACTACTATAATTATCACCTTTAAAAGGTGAGAGTAGTGAAAACCTCTTATAGAATATGATATCAATTTTGGATTCATAAATCTCTCAGAGAATGTTCAAACTAAACAAATTCAACCATAAACAATAAAGCTTTTAGTTTGAATGAGTAGACTAAGGTACACATGAGTGTCCAAAATAAGGGTTCTACTCTACCAACGATTTCTCTAGCACATTGAGAACACAAAAATTCCTCTTGAGAGCCTCCCAAATGAACAATAACAATAAACTAACAACACATAAAATTCTTCCAACGAGTCTCCTTAATGAACAATAACAGTAAACTAACATTGTATGCCAACATTGATTAAATTTGGTTTTCATGTGCAAACATTGTATAAATTACGAAGGAGAATATAGAAGATGATCCTGAAACTAGGCTAAATCCTTGTAGTATTCCACTATTCAATCACAATAGATATTTATTTATTACCATTCTCCCATAAACTAACACATTTATAATAAATGAATTATTTTATTGACTTTTTTTTTAGAGACATCAAAAAACCCATTAAGCATGGTTGAAAATTGGACATTATGCATAGATGTTTCTTGTTATCCCAATCCATGAAAAGCAGTGTTTACTTATATGCTATGCAATATTGCGACGAACAAATTCCTCTAAAGGAAAATGAATGTACCTGGAAGAACAACAAACAATGAAGCATATTATATTGCATTGATACAAGGCTTAGGAACAACTAGGGAGTATGGATCCAATGGAATTGTAGTTTTCACCTATTCTGAACTTGTGTGCAACCAGATGAAAGGCGTGTACCAAGTAAAAAATGAGAGGTTAAAACAACTGCATGGAAAAGCAAAAAAATTTGTTAGACAATTTCAATCATTTAGCATAAGACATTGTGCAAATGTTAATAGGATGTATAATGATATATTGTATGGGGCAATTTCAATTCAAGATTTATGTATGAAAGATGAATTAGTGTTGAGAAGCTCCCATCAAAATTTATTGATAGAGATTGTAAGATATATTTGATATGTGTGTGTTTTTTAGTTATAAATGTGTTGTTTTTAATGACCATGTGTATTTTTGAATTATATACCAAGTGTACCCCCACTATGTAAGCACAACTTGGTGAACTTCATGTTTTATAAAATTTTGTATTTAATTTTTAAAATGTGTTTGCATTTTTGGTCTTGAGTATATTTTAAATGAAGAGCTTCAGATAGTTACAGTAATTTTCTGAATTATTTCAATGTTTGTAAAACTAACAATTGTAAGATCTTAAAATGCATGATGTAATTTCAAGGGTTACATCAATTAAATGCATGAGGTAACTTCAAGGGTTACATCAATTTTATGAATTCTTGATATTTTTAAATTGAAATTTCAAGTTTTTCAAATGCATGAGGTAACTTCAAGGGTTACAACAATTTTCTGAATTCTTGATCTTTTTAAATAGCAATTTTAAAAAGAATCGTAATTGCGTGAGGTAACTTTTTAAAGATCATGTATCTATATATCTATAGATATCCATATCATGGATGAGAATTTTCCACATGATTTTTTGAGGCGAGCAATTGAGTCTCATGCATCTACTAGAGGGGAGGTCATGGATCAAAGAGAATATCAAATGAATCGTGGGAGGTCCATCATGATCATGGTATATATATGTTTATGCGCAAGTTTTTAAATGATATTTGAATATAATCATATGTAATGTTGTGTATACATATGGAATTTTTTTTTTTTAATCAATTTAGCTTTAAATTAATTTACAATAAATTTCAATTTTTTAGGGAGCATCTCAAACTAGGTTGAAAAGAGTATTTATTCAATCAATGAAGGGCCATTGTTCACACCATCTTAGGCATGGTATACATATATATATATATATATATATATATATATATATATATATACTTATATATAATATAGAATCATATGTATGTATAAATATATATTGAATTGATTTTCTATTTTTTTTTTAGAAGTTTCACTCACTATGCCATCATGTGAGTGTGGTAAACATTCTCTCGGTGGTCAACAAGCTCAATCTCTGGGTGTTCATGTTGGTGCTCAAGGATCTCCGAGTGGGCATGATGGTGCTTAGCCATCCCTAGGTGGTCATCAATCTCAATAAAATCATCATGATCCTCATCATTTTGGTAAATTATATAATTATTTTAATGTTAAAACAAAATTTTACATGTAAATGAATTGTATGTACATATGCATTTACCTGTCTATCTTTCATGTGTATGAATACATTCCTTCACATGTTTTTTATATTTATATAATTTTATATATTGATGTAGAGGGTGAAAATGTTGCTCAAAGTAAACGTAAGTGAAGTCAGGAAATTCAAGAAAAAGGTCGTACACCAACTACCACTTATCCATCTTATATTCCTAATGAGCTTCCTTGGGAAACAAACATCCAACAATGTACATTACAAAGGTGAAAAATTCATTATTCAAAATTGAAGAAAGATCTTGGGAGTTTGGAGCTCCCTACGGAGTCTAGAAAGCTTAGAAATAGTTGTGCACTCTCTAAGCTCATTTCTTGATATTTACGAGAAGCTTGGGCAGCTTGGGCCAATCACAGATTTCTTTATAGATATGATGAGGCATAGAAAGGAAGCAACAATGGGTAATAGAAGGTCTAAGGTTAGTAAAAGGGTTACAAAAGCAAATGTAAAATCTATGTTTAATTTCAAAGAAGGGCTGAAAAGAAAGACGCTCAAGGTGCAATATTTCAAGCACCTTGATATAGCCAACCATTTGTGTGATATGTTCCTTGCAATGTATGGAAAGATGCCATGGAATGACGAGGTCCCAATTTATTTTGCAAAATTATTTTATGCAGATTTTGTTTTGGGTATGAAACCTAATTATAATGAACTTCCATTTGAATATTATGGTATTGTGATAGGTCAGTTGTGTGATCATAAGGGTGCATTACATGATACTGAATTATCTCGCCCTCTGCCACCTATGGTATGTCAACCTCCCCTTATGGTAACTTTGAGGTTAGAGATGGATGCCACTTCTCAAATTGGTCGAGAAGGAAGGGATTCCATTATATACAACATCTAGAGTGCATTGGCTTGAATTGATATCGGTTCACGTGCTAATTTTGTATATAAAAAATACTAGGAGATATATAATATGAATATTGAGGAGCTTAAAGCATATCCAAAGGACTGTTGTAATGGTTGGAAAGACATAATTATTCATGAGGAATAGGGTGTGAGATCGATGTGTGTTAATGGTTAGGGTGGATCTTTTATTGTAATTTGTAATTTGTATGTGTTAATGTCGATTACTACATTTTGTTAATTTTTTTCAGATATAAACTAACACAAATGTATCATATGTTCACCATTTGTAGTTAACTAGTTTATTGAACAAAAATTTTGATAATACCATTGTCCAAGGTTTAGGTTCCAATCAAGATATTTTGAGAGATTTTAGTTTTTTTAAGAGTTCATGTTGATACAATTGTTAATCTAGGTTGTCATTGATGTCAATATATGGCATTGTTTGTGATGACAAGGTCATGAGGTAAATGTATGGTAAATCCCTAAAGTAAACCCTAGGAGCCAAATGTTGATGCATGCCCTAATATGCCCTCTTTGAAGATGATGAAACCTTAAATGCATAAATGCCTTAAGTCCTAAATTCCTATTGAGATTGAAAGCCCAAGTCTATAAATTAGAAGCCCTAATCCTAATGCCATGCCTTAAATGAAAAAGCCTTACCTCGAATACCAAAATCCCTAGATAATATAAATAAAATTAAAATGGCAGTCCAAAAAACTAAGTTTCTTGATGAGGAAATGACCTTAATTAATAATGAAATTTCCATAGGTTTGTAGAGGGAAATTTCTCCTTTCCAATGAGCTCTCACACTTCTATTAACTCCCTATAAGTTGGAAGAAAACTATTTTACAAAGATCAAAAATAATTTTTCTATGCAAGCGGACATACATCCTCCCTCATGTCAGCCTCCTCTCATATGAAATGAACATTCCTTATAGGTTGAACATGTATATAAATTGGATACTAAAACTCGTTCCAAAAGGCATCTTGGTGAAGAATACAGATCTTACTTATGAAGATTAGTTCACATCTCGTGAACTTATAAAGACGAAATCTGGAGGAATCATATCACAAACTTCAAGTATATGCGAATGATCACATTACAAAAAATCTTCCTTTTGAACTTGTAGATACAAGTTTGTAGACTCTCCTGTGTACATGTGATAATAATGATGACTTTCGGATCTGTTGAAGACTGCACAATTAACATTATAGACCTCAATGTTTTTTTAAGACTACGTACTCTTACAACACCTGCTCTGACCCGAATTGGTGGCTCATTTGTTTACTTCTCCACTGGTCTTCATTGCTGAAGAATATTCGGACATGTAGCTGCTTATTATTGAATATTTTGTGGTAGAGTTTTTATTTTATTTTTTATGGTGTAACAAACCACTCTCTTGGTGTTGTGACAAACTTTGTTTGGTGTCAAAATTTCGTCGGTGCTGTGGTAGGCTTATATGGTTCAATCTGTGACAAATTAACTCCATATCAGTGACAAGATATCCCTTGAAGTTTTGAAGAGAACTTCAGACCTGTGACAATTTTAGTGCAACAGTTGATTTGGTTTGTGGAGTAGAGAAAAGTCCTGGTGCAGTGTGATCTTCTTTGGACAGTTGGTGTAGAATTGGTGCAGTGTGGTGCTAACTCTTCTTGGGAAGTGTGAAGATAGACAGTTGGTGCAGTGTAGTGCTAACTCTTCTTGGCAAGTGTGAAGACGAACAGTTGGTGCAACATGGTGTGTTGGACAGTGGTGTAATGTGGTGCAAGGATTGTCATTGCTAAAGCCTTGGTGCAGAATCAATGAAGAAGTGTGATGGTACAAAATAGTTCATATTGGTGAAATGCAGTATTTGATCAAATAAGTCTAGTGAAGTAGCAAAGAAGGATTGGTGTCCTTAGAGTTGGTGCTCCTAAACTCAAGGTTGGTGCCTTGGATAGATAGGGTAAAAGCCCTTAAAGTTGGAGCCTCATAAAAATCCAGTTAGAGCTTGGGAACATATTTATATTGTATACAATTCCTTTTTGATTAATAATACAATTATTATACATTGATTTGATTTAAGTTTTGAAGAATCTAACTACTAAAATAACAATTTAAAAGAAATACTCATTCACCCCCCTCTCAATATTTCCAACAACAATTATTATTCTACTTTTATTATATCGGTATCGTGAGGACATATTTTTAAAAGAAATAATTATGTATATATAATTAAATGTTAACAGATTCCAATTCCACCCGACATTTTCGATATGGCTCCAACCTCTTCCTCCCTATTAGGTGATGTGTTAAATATTCCATTGTCACAAGTATTAAACATTTCACTTATGTTTTGTTATAAATTGAAGTGCAAGTTTCATTAAAAAATGCTCGATAGATTTATCTTATAATTTTAAAACTTTCAAATTTTAGGTTTGTGGGGATGATTTCCATTCTCCAATGACTTTAGAGATGGAGTTGACAATGGGAATAGGATCATCTAAACATTTTTTAAAAGTCGTGTAACAATTTTTTAGATAAATTACTAGTTTACGCATTTTCATGTGCAATTTTAAATTTTTAATATATGCATGTACATGTATTGTAAATGTCATCTAGGTGGGATAAATACAAGGGTAACACCATCAGGTATTGCATGGAATTTGAAACTTTAATCAGTTACATGGATTGAATCTTCTAGAAAAGTTGATACTTGATTTTTTAAATATTGGTCTAGTTTATACATTTTCATTTTCAATTTTAAAATATATATGTGTGTGTGTGTGTGTGTGTGTGTGCACATGTATTGTACAGTTTATCCATGAGGGCACAATGCATGGCTAACACCACAAGGGCACAATGGAGGGGGGACACCATGAGGTATTACATGGAATTTGAAAATTTTTATAATTTTTTTTTGATAATTACATTCTCATTTAATTTTAAAACATTAAAATTTAATTTTAAAGTACATAATATTATGTATATATGCAATTACACATGTTGTGTAGGGCACCCAAGATTCATATGAGGGCACAAGGAGGTTGATAGATCATATATTTAAGCGAGATTCTCTAAATTGATGAAATTTTTTATTTGATAGTATTTTTATGTTATATTTACTTTTATCATGATATAATTTTTGGACATATTTAAAGTAGAACTCTTTATTATGAATTGATGCATATTTTTATTTGAAAACTTTTTATTATATATTTACTTTTATAATGATATAAATTTTGAACATATTTTAATCTAGAACTCTTTATTATGATTTAATACATGCTAATTTTGGAGTTTATGTACATTTTTCATGGTACAATTTGCATTATGCATGGTTTGATGCTTAAAACTTGGTTTCACATATTTAGGCTCATGAATATGTAGCTCAATGAAAGTAAATTTTCCTTTAGTTGGTACATTCTGCATGATCATTGTTATAATGTTAGTAGATGATTCTTAGGTTTTTTTTAAAGTTGTTTTGTCACTTGTTATTTAAAATGAATATATTAAAATTGCAAATTACAGAACATGGTACATTTTGCATTTGAATGAATCTTATAATTAAGTGTAGATGTATAAAAAAACATAAAAATTGCATTATAAAATATGGTATATACATTTTGCATTCATGTATCTAGAAAAGCTACTATGGATGTCGGTTGATAGCTAACTTTTAATATATAAAGTTGTTCATACACAAACATACTATAATATTGCATTATAAAACATGGTATAATTTGCATGATGCATGGTTTGATGCTTAAAGGTTTTACATATTTAAGTTCATGAATATATAGCAATGAAAGTAAATTTGCATTTAGTTGGTACATTTTGCATTCAATCATTCTTATAATGTTAGTAGATGATTCTTAGATTTTGTTTAAAGTTGTTCCAATGTCAAGTTATTTAAAATGAATCTAGTAAAATTGCAAATTACAAAACATGGTACATTTTGCATTTGAATGAATCTTATAATTTGGTGAAGATCTCTAAAACAATCATAGCTTAAAATTGCATTATAAAATATGGTATATGTACATTTTGCATTCATGTATAGAAAGTCTAATATGGATGTTGCTTGATAGTTAACTTTTAATATAAGGTTGTTTGAATGCACATACTATAAACTTGCATTATAAAACATGGTACAATTTGCATGATGCATGGTTTGATGCTTAAAGGTTTTACATATTTAATTTCATGAATATGTAGCAATGAAAGTATATTTTCATTTAGTTGGTACATTTGCATTCAATAATTCTTATAATTTTAGTCTAGATGATTCTTATGTTTTTTTTTTTTTTTTTGTTTAAGTTGTTTCAATGTCAAGTTATTTAAAATGAATCTATTAAAATTTCAAATTACAAAACATGGTACATTTTGCATTTGAATGAATCTTATAATTAGGTGTATATGTCTCAAACAATCATAAATTAAAATTGCATTATAAAATATGGTACATGTACACTTTTCATTCATGTATAGAAAGGCTACTATGGATGTCTGTTGATAGTTAATTTTTAATATAAAGTTGTTTGAATGCACAAACATACTAGATAATATTGCATTATAAAACATAGCCCACAATTTGCATGATGCATGGTTTGATGCTTTTAAAGGTTTTACATATTTAAGTTCATGAATATGTAGCAATGAAAGTAAATTTGAATTTAGTTGGTACATTTTGCATTCAATCATCCTTATAATGTTAGTAGATGATTCTTATGTTTTGTTTAAAGTTGTTTCGTCAATTTATTTAAAATGAATCTAGTAAAATTAAAAATTAAAAAACATGGTACATTTTGCATTTGAATGAGTCTTATAATTTGTTGTAGATGTTTAAAACAATAATAACTTAAAATTTCATTATAAAATATGGTATGTACATTTTGCATTCATGTATGAAATTGTTTAAGACCAGAGAATGTATACATATAAATTACTTTTCGTGCATGCAAACATAATACCAATAGCATCAAATCCTTAATACACCTACATAACAAGCAATATACATATAAATTTGTAACTCAATACAAGACCCAATGAACATCTCTTTCACATCATCATATTCTTAAGAATGTACATATTAAGAGTGCACAATAACGAGACTAAAAATGTACTTTAACTCTAAGTTCTCAAAGATGAATCCAAGAAGAAGAAATTGTTGGGTAGTTCAATTAAAAAAAATTCTAATGGAATGCCATCCTCAATGATCTGTTCATGGTCAGCTTTTGATATTATACATTTTTTAACTTTCATTTATTTTTTGAACTTATATCAACTTTATGCACGCTGCACACACCAAGTGACTATATTGACAACTTATGACATCGGGTTGATAATATTGAAAGTAAACATTGCTCTTAGTTTGATGAGTTTCTTGGAAAAAATATCCTTTCAGTATAATAGACCCTCTTTCATATATAAAACCGACATCATCATCATCTTCCAATAACTTCATCTTTCGTTCAGTGCATCACATCAAATAATACTTGACATTTTCTATGTTGTTAATGGGTGCAACTACAACAAAAACATCTCATGCACAATAAAACAAGTGTAAATTCAGATCATAGTTAACATGAAATTAAATTTATCAACATGGACTTGATTTTATTATCTATTTCTAGATCTCTATATTTTAACTATTATCTAGATACTTATACGCAATGTTTTTAAACACACACACACACACACACACATATTATTTGAAAGCAATTGAAATGTTACCTTCTCTAAAAAGATCAGAAACTCGGTCACCTTTAGATGATACTATATTCTCCTCTGATTCCATCTCTTTGAAGCTTACAACTGACATTTTCCCCTTTGTATTTAGTTATGTATGTTGCCAAGCTTTTACATACATATCGTTTTGACAAACATATTTGGATTGTGTGTCCTCTATGCAAATAGGACAAAAACAAGAATCTTTTCTTTTACCAAATGTGAACACGTTTTGGTTCTCCTTCATTTTAATTGAATGTAATTTTCGAGTATCTTTTACTAGTTCAGCTTCATATGTAATCAATCTATCTACATCTTGGACTCCAATATGCCAAAAAAACCTATGATAAATTCAAACAAGAATTTAAATATGTTATTCAAATAAAATTTATATATCAAACATATCATCATGATATTGTTTAAACTATATAATTTATAAATATTAAAATTAGAAAAATAATAAAAATTATCATATATTAAAAAACTATATACAATTTAATTTGTATATATGTACATACCTCCATACTTCTTTTGATGTTTTAGTCTCATGGCCTAGTGCAACAATGTACCATTGAAAAACTTGTTCAATTGAGACAAGTCAGTTTGTAGAGTGGTCCATTTGATATCTTCGAAGTGCTCGTTTTATACATGCCCCTGTACCATCATGTTCTCATTTTCCATGACCAATCTCAAAGAAATTCCAACAATGTTTAATGTGGGTTTTCATATGAAGGCGACACAACCAAAAGAATTACCATGAATATTTGAAATGACCCACACATCCATCTGACCATATCCAATGTTCATTGAATTTTATTCCATGACCTTTCAATGAGTCATAAATATGATCAAAACAATGTTGTACAAAATGTGTATCATTTGTACGATGATCGTTGATATAAAAGTGATATTATTTAATAAAATGTTGATTCTCACTGGTGCTTTCTATATGATAAACATTTTGTTTAGCATTTCTATATAGAATATGGACAAGCATAGGGACTTGGTCACAATGATAATATTCACTCTGTATTTCATTTTGTGCAACAAATGTGTAATTCTCTACAAAATCAACTTTTGACAAAATGGTCCTTGGTGGAAACATTTCATGAGATTTTTTGAATTGCAGGTCCTACCATCAATCTCTATGTGAATGCTTGGTGTAATTATAAATTTTGTCTCAAATTTCTTCAAAAATTCTATCACAGAAATTTATTTTTCTTGTAAATCAATCCTTTTAGCACTTGTACTACTATTTGAACGAATCGATGTATGGATATATTCATATCTCTTCCATTTCACTTTTATGTTGGACAACGATTTATCATTTATATCAATAGGATATTTCTTGCGAAATAAAGTCAAATTTATACAATGATCAGATTTTTTACCACCAACGCATTTATTTTGGTAAAATAATTCTTGAATTTCTCTTGCACATAGAATTTTAGATATGAAATCATGGATAGTACAAGGAGGAGGTGATTTATTCCTAAACATTTTACCAAAATTAAGGAAGGTCTCATAATATAGCTGAAATTCCACATGATAATGACAACAACAAGTATAGTGTACAATGATAGGTTTAACATACCATTGTTTTTGTTGCACAAAAGTACTGATTGAGACATTAATTCCACAATTTTATTCTATGAAACTTATTGAACAAATCTATCTGAGTGGGATCCAAGATATGTTTTACATGTTCTTCATATTGATTTCGTGTTATTCTTCGTTGCATCACATCCCTTGCTTTTGGTGAAACACGTGAATTTTTCATCCAATATTCATATATTATGTTTTTAACATCTTCTCCAAGTCTATCTTTGAATAGTTGCCTACAAATAAATGTACAACAAGTGGGCTCATCATTTACATATATTTGCAATCGAAGTTTCCTATGTTTGTGCAATATTTTTTGTGAGTCCCTAATGTTTTTTCCACAGATTTTACCAAACGATGTTCTTTAGTACTTGATGAAACCACTAGCATTTGTATTTCTCTACGTGCATCTATATCACTTTTCTTTCTAGATCTTCCAATTGATTTTAGAGCACTATTTATATTTTGAATCACATTTCCTTCACCTTTTTATCTTTTGTTGATTTTTGAATACCCAATAGAGTTGTAGTTTCTTTTAATTTCTTTGATGTTAAGAGACCTATCAAAATTTGAGTTTGAATTGTCACATTTTCATCTTTGAAGAACTTATCAATAATGAGCTTAACACAATATCGTATAACATGGTCAACCTTTTTATCTCCATATGTGTCAGTGTCAACATTTCCTAACATCTCATCATCGATATTGATTTCATTTGTACATATGAGAATTAAATGTACATGAGTATAAATATTCATTAAATAATTAAATTAAAAAATAGAGTTTGAATGAAATTGAAATTAATAAATATGTATAATTTCAATAATACACATGACATATATATACATACCTGGTGATTCAACTTCTTCACTTGAATCTCTTTCAACATATTCAACAATATCATCAACCATTGGTTCATTATCTTTTTCACTTTGTCTTTCAACATTTTCAATCTCATAATCAATATTATGAGGAATATCTCTCTCTGTTTACATTGCAACATATTTTTCAAATTAGTTCATCAAATAAAAATTAAATTTCATAGTGCACTAGTTAAACTTTAAATATCATTTATAATATTTACATTTACATACCTGCTTCAACATCTAATTGAGATTGATTTTCCCTTTCAATATTTAAGTGTTCTTTCTTTCTTTTGTAATAGTTTCCTGAGTATTCTATGTAAGCCTCAATGTCTCTTATTCGATCATATTTTCTCTTGCAATTTATTTGATTTCCCATGATAATTAGTTCTACGTAGATTTTTAAAATCCAATCTAAAAAAATCAATTTCAAAATCCTGCAAAAAAAACTCACTTTAAAAATTTAGACCAAAAAACCCACTTTAAAAATTCAGCGCAAAAAACTTAATTTAAAAAAAACTCACTTTAAAAATTTAGCCCAAAAGATAAGCTTTCAACAAAAATCACTTTAAAAATTCAGCCCAAAAGACTTACTTTAAAAACGAAGCCCAAAAAATTTTCTTTAAAAATTCAGCCCAAAAGGCTTTAAAAATTAAGCTCAATTTTTTTATTATTATTTAAATTCAGGTCAAAAGATTTAGTTTAAAAGTTTAGTCAAAATGAGGAAAGAGTGTGAAATTAGTGTTTTAGCTCCATTTATTTATATCGTTAGGGCAAAACATTTTTTTTAGGGTCGCATCATTTCATTTTTGTTGCTGACGGAAAATATAGAAACATTTTTGGTCAAACTTTTAAATTAATTCAGTTGAATAAATTTTCCTTTTATTTTAACGGGTCTCAACGAAAAACATGAGTTCAATCGAATGTGTTTTTAGTTCAGTCAAACTACTTTAACCTGGAACTCTGCAACAGCTTCACTTTGATCACCTTTCTCTAACTTCAGAATAGTTAAACTCCATCAAAATTGGTGAATTTACTATAAGAACCAATACCATCATTTCTAGAATTAAATCTACTTTTAGTAGATATAAATTTTATGGAATTTCATAGATATTTGCTCATTTTAATTCATTTTCTAATAAAATGTGTGCAAAAAAATTCTGAAGGTCATTATGATTCAGTGAAATCAAAATTATGTATCTTCCAAAATACATTGTAAAAAATATGAAAAATTTATGGTTCATTACATTGGTCTGTCTTCTTTAATGGGTAGGTTTTAGATTTTTAGTTTTTAACTAATATGTTGAGAAACTTGACACTATGCTAAACATATTCAAAATCTAAAGTCTTTTCATATTGGTTCAATTCAAAAAACTATAGTAATTATGATATGCATCAGTTAGTTTCGTATTTATAAGATATTGAAGTAGAGTTTGTCTAGATTGTTGCAACACATTTTTTTTTCAAAAACACCAAGTTAACAAAGAACACACTAGTGCAAAAAAACATGACTTTTTATGGATCCCTTGATTTTTAAAGAACATACAATCAAACAATTGCTAAGTTGACATATCAAATGTGAATAAAAAAATTCCAAAAAAAAAGTAATAGAAAGCTAATAAAATTTTTGACAAGTTTTATTTTTATTATAAAATGAAATTCTAACTCGAACAGTTTCTTTGGCTTGTCTAAAGTTGAAGAACTTCTAAAAAAGATATTTTTTTTCTCAAAATAGGGAAAAAAGTGTAACCCAACTTCACATTTTCACCGAATATTTTTTCCATTTGTGTATGATCGATTCATTGGAGCTTGGGGCCATTTCCCCCACCATGACCAAGTCACCCTTTATTTTTCCAAGCATATATATGCAGAGTTTGTGTCACATATGAGACCATATTACACTGATACTGTATCTCATTATTATTTTGTCATCTTGGGACATACATATGATTGTGAGGAGGCTCTTAGGGGCTGTGGGAATGTACCACAACCTCTGAGATTATTGACACCACCATATCAAAGTGTGGTATTGTTGATAGAACTAGAGCAATTGTCATAGCTTGGTGCTGAGACTAGGGATACCATTAAAGATAGCATGTAGATGTCACTGGTCTGCGCACATGTTGCATTACATGGAGAGATTAGTAAACCACCACCATTTCCTCATCAACCGCTAGTTCCTTTATATGATGATTCATTTCTCATGACTTTACTCATTGACCAACCTTTTTCATATGCATGTATGTGTCATGATGCCATTTGCGACACTTGGAGGGTGCATGGCCCACGTGACATAGACTAAGTACATATATATACAAATCTTTTGACACTTATCATAAAATTATGCATAATTATTTATATTAATTTAGTTCGTATTAGATTTCATTTATATTAATAATTTCATGATAACATGTAGACACATGGCTCTAGCTACATGGATGAGCTTATGAGGTCATTCGAGGGGGCAATTGATCAGTCGGGCCATCCTCCACGAGTGCATGTTTCCATGGATTCTCCTCCACCTCCACCTCCACCTCATAACACTCATGTGGAGGAGAGTCACTATGTAAAACCACATGGACCAGTAGTTGAGGTAAACTTCTTTATTCCTAAGATTTCAACATTTTCTTTTTTTAAGCTACATGCATGCTAATTAATTCGTAGTCTACAATTTTTTTTTGCCATTGTATACGTAGGCCCATCTGCAAAGTTTTGTCGACACTGCAATTATGTGGATGCATGAGTGTGATGTTGGGTATAGAGGCATTGACGAAGTGGGTCCATTGATGTAGGCCCCAGTCTTTGAGCCACAAGCAGGGAGACCAAACCTAGATTCATCAAACCCCCATCCTATATGACTTGAATTTAGACTTGAGTGAGGTTAGTATATTCATATATGTAATTAAAAATGTGGCTCAAAATCATGTATTTCCATATTGTCTATTTTTTACAAATAATGATATAATTAGTTTATTTTGTACAAATAATGATCTAATTAGTTTGAATTTGAAAGTGTTATATTTGCAGTATCAACTTATGGACACTTATGCAGTGAAACTCACATAGGAGTTCTAGTGTTACTCACAGTCCAAATAGTTTTTATATTTCAGGCCCATTTTGTAGGGCACATTCACATGTGATACCAACTTTGTAATTTTTCATACATGGACAGTTTCTGGATATGCACGAACATTATTTCAGTTTATGGATACTTATTATTTTATTTTATGGATGTTCATGTGATATTTGTAATTTGTATATATATTGTCATATGGATAGTTAATTGATGCATTCATTTTTTTCAGTTTATGAATTTGTATTAATCTTGTTTATGGATGTTCATTAATTTTTGAAGTTTATGGATCTACTAAAATTATTTCGCCAGTTTAAAAAAAAATTCTATATACTATAAATTTTATTAAAAAATAGAACAATTTTGTTTCTAGTTTCATAGACTAGGAAAATAAGTGCAATCTTAACTTATGATGCAAATCACTTTGATACTTAAAATGAACTAAAATGTATGATGGTTGACTTAAAAAACACAATGAGGATTGAAATAAGTTTTAAATTCAATTTTAAAAGATATTTGGTAAAAAACAAATAAGTTTTATTCAATTCTATTTATTTTGAGGTCATCTACAGGAGCTTAGTCATAACATGATATTTAAGTAATATGTATTGGAATTTAATATACCAAAAAAAATTAATGATATATGTTTCTATAATTTTATATATATTTGAATATGAACTTTCCTAAATTTACTTGCCTATCTCAAGGTTCAAGTAAAAAACATAAATGAAATTGAAATAAGTTTTATTCAATTATAAAAGTTGTCTTATAAACAACAAATAAATTTTATTCAATTTCATTTCTTTTGAGGTCATCTACAAGAGCTTAGTCATAATATGATATAAGTACAATCTTACTATGATGCAAGTCACTTTGATACTTAAAATGAGCCAAAGTGTATCATGTATCAATTTAATATTGAGCATGGAAAGAATTACAATCATGTTTCATATTGGATTTTAGAAAGTATCTTTTAGTGCAATCAACATGTATGTTATTATATAATTCAATTTTAAAAATAAATTATTTGAATTCTAAAGTCATCTATATTATAATAAAATGTCTATATATGAAAATTTTTGTGACACACCCATATAAGTCCATTGCATGGTCAACTTTTTAAAGTATTTCAATCAATTTCTTAAATCTCAAGATTCAATTAAAAATCACAAATAGGATTAAAATAACTTTTATTCAATTTTAAAAGATGTCATGTAAACAACAAATAAGTTCTATTTAATATTATTTCTTTTGATATTATCTACAATAGCTTAGTCATAACATGATATAAGGCAAGCATATTGGAATTTAATATAGGTCAAAAAACAATATATGATAATATTTCTATCATTTTATATAATGTTATCAACTTTCCTAAATTTACTTAGCTATCCAAGTATTTTAGTCAATTCATTATGATTGAAATAATTTTTTATTCAATTTTGAAATATGTGGGGATGTAAAAGTTACAAATAAGTTTTATTAAATTTTATTTCATTTGATGTTATCTACAAGAGTTTAGTCATATGTGTATGTGTGTGTGTGTTGCACTTTTTGCAGTCCAATATAAAGCATGGAAAATGAAAATAAAAGAATGCAGTTAATTACAAATAGTTTACAGTTTCAAGAAGCAAACATTTCATTTAAATGAACATTGTATTTGAGATGAAAATTCAATTATTTTATTTATGGTTGAATTAATATAACATAGAAATCAATGCATGTCATCAATAATTTTTTATGCTTACACTGAAATCATTGCACAATGTTAATCTAATTACCTTGAAATTAATGTACACCATACATCTAATTATATCAAATCAGAACAACGTCTTCACTTAAATCAATGCATCTAATGTAAGAAATAAAATAGGATGAGAAATCAACATCTACAATGAAATCAACACATCTAACGCAAAAAATCAAATAGGATTAGAAATCAATACATACACTGAAATAAATGCATCTAATTCAAACAATCAAATAGGATTAAAAATCAACATCTACACTAAAATCAATGCATCTAGTGCTAGCAATGAAATAGGATTAAGAATCAACATCTACAGTGAAACCAATGCATCTTATGTAAGAAATTGAATAGAATTAACAATCAACATCTACATGGAAATCAATGCATCTAATGCAAGAAATCAAATAGAATTATAAATCGGCATCTACACTGAAGTCAATGCATCTAGTTCAAGTAATTTTCTTCCCTTTCTCTCCCCCCTCCATCTATATCTATATCTCTCTCCATCTCTCTTTATTTTTCTCTTTATCTCACCCCCAAAAAAACACACACTCTCTCTCTCTCTCTCTCTTCATATCATCTATCTCTCCCTCCCTCCTGCTCTATATCTCTCTTATTCCCTCTAGCCCCCTTCCATATATATCTCTATCTCCCTCTGTCTCTCCTTCTTTGTCTTTCTTTATCACCCCACAAACATATACATTATTTCTCCATATCTATATATATCTCCATCCCCCTCTACCTCTCTCTCTCTCTCTTCCCCTTCTCTCCCTCTCTCTCTATCTCTTCACCTTCTCTCCCCCTATCTCCCCTTCTATCTCTCTTCCCTCCTACTCTCCTCTCTCGCTCTCTCTCTATCTCCATTATCACTCCCTCTCTCTCTCCACCTTTCTATCTCTATGCCTTTCTTCTTACCTCCATCTCTCTCCCTCCCTCTCAATTCCTCTTTCTCTTCCTTCATCTCTCTCTCTCTCTCTCTCTCTCACTATCTCCCTCCCTCTCTCATTCTATCTTCCCCTTCTCTCCATCTCTCATTATTTGTCTTTCTATCTCACCCCAAACATACACATTCTCTCTCCATCTCTCCTTATTTGTCTTTCTATCTCACCCCCAAAAATACACACTCTCTCTCCATCTCTTCCTTGTCACTCTCCATCTCTCTCTCCACCTTTTTCTCTCTATATGTATTTCTTCTTTCCTCCTTATCTTTTCCTCCAACTTCATCTCTCTCCCCCTCTCTTTATCCTCCATTCTATCCTCCTCTCCCTCTCTCCATATTTGTGCCCCCCCTCTCTCTCTTCTCCTTCTATCTTTCTTCACTCCTCATCTTTTCTCTCCCTCACTTTATCTCCATTTCTCCCATGTCACTCCCTCTATCTCTCTATCTCTATCACTCTAGGCCTTTGTTCTTCCCTCCGATATATATTTGGAGCTAATATACATCCTAATATATTAATATATATTATAATATATTTTTTATATTATATTAAAGTTAATATTATATTAATCCAAAATTAATAATATTAATATTAATAATATATTTAATAAGGTTTCTACATGACATGATAACAAAAATTATAATTAAATTTGGAATTTTAATGTGGTAATTTTTTTTGTGGAATGTAACTTTATGATCCATTCAAATTCAAGGTATATGATAAGGAATATTTTGAGCATGGAAATACATACTTACACCTTTCCCCCATACTGGGTTGTAGAATGCGCCTCTCAATGCAATAACATTAAAAAAAAAATCTAATTTTGTTTATAGCCTAGACCGAGTTGAATTCTAATTTTTAGAAAAATAATATCATATCAACCTGGTTAAATTATCAATGGATTAAATTTTAGATCTTTGTTGATTTTAAAATCTAAATTCTGGGATTACGAGATTCACATAAGGATTTGAAAATTATTTTACAGAGGCTTGATTGACCTTAATAGCTAGATCGAGCCCCCGTTTAACCATGTAAATGGATCAATCGATGGTTTATGCAAACCTCGATTAAGCATTTAACGCATTTGATCGAGCTTCTGTGGTCCTAAAAACCACAATTTTAGCACCACTTCTACAAATTTTTCTACAACACCATTTTGTACCCTAGCAAACATAGAGAAAAATGTGCCTTTAGTGGTAGACTTGATCATCTCGGACTCATGAAGGAACCCTCTATCCAATGGCATATGAGTTTGAAATTTTCAAATTCATATGATATTTTTCATTTAATTTCTTTTAAACATAATGCTTGAAATATGTTTGGACAATTTTAAAGAGGCTAAATAAAAAACCAATAACATAAAATATACACAATGAAAAAAATTAAAAAAAAAAAAAACTATCTTCATTTATGATTCCTCTTCCAAAGGGTACTCTTGGTTTTTCAATTTATTTGAACAGTTGAAAAAACCTTACATGATCATTCGTCTGCCAAATACAATTGAAATATTACTTTGCCAACTTCGAAAAATAATAAAAAAATATTGACATATTACTTTTCCAACTTCGAAAAATAATAAAAAATATAAGTTTGCATAAAAAATTATATTTTTAATATGAAAAACTTAGCTCTCTCTGTGTAGATCATGCTCATATATACTTATATTTTTTAAAATCACACATTTTAGAATAAGTTATGCTACGTGAACACACACATACCGCTTAAGATGTGCAAAAATTTGCAAGGACAAGTATTGCATTTAATCGAAAATTGAGAGATTATATGACACTAATTGTTTTTGCAAAAACTGTCATTAGGACAACAACCTAATTCTCCACATATTGTATTTTTACTCTGAATCAAAATTCACAATGCTTATATGAATTTTGAGGGCTTCAATTCGATTAAAGAGGAAAATTTTGAAATTCCATTGCTGCATTTAGCCCAAAAGTGTAACCCACCTTCATGCATTCAACCCCTGGACCTTGTTGAAGATATGTTAAAGTGGAATTTATTTACAAGCTCTTTAGATAAGCACATATCCCTAGGCAGGTATCCAACATTTTCATGTCTTCTTATTTGCTAGACGTTACCTATGTAGTGAGTAGTTTTCAAAGGATGGGTTGGTACTGGAAACCCAGAGAGGCACCCATGCATATCTATCACTATATTGTATGTGAGAATCACTTCAAAATAAATTACAAAAATATTTTCAAGAAATTCATTGCTCCCACTTATAACATAATCTTCTATGAATCTACAGTATCCATGACAAAATTGACAATGCAAACAATAATTAAGGTGTATGATTGGTGTGTTATAGATCAAGGAATGTATATTAAGATGAGATGGTTGCCATTGTGGTATACATAGCTATAATTTGGAAGGGATTTCTAGGTGCAAATGTGAGCATCATAACCATTGGAAAGTAGCTGGAGAGAATTATTTGGGAGGAACAAGGATTAACAGGGATCATTTAGATCACTCCACAAGAAATCATTTAGATAAGATCATTTTGAAAGGAATAGTAGTATAAAGTATAAAAAAATAGAGCTATGGAGAGAGTGGCTCTTCTCAGGTTATTCTTATTCTCATTTGCAATTCCAAGTAAAGCCTATGCCACTCCTTGTTATGGGTTTGCTTATGGAATATTACCTCAATCAAATTATGGTTTTTTTTTAATGGAGAGAAGAAAAAGTTCTCATCATCGACATTAAGTGGTGCGAGAAGAGTGGCTCCATGGGAGGTGGTTCTATTAAGAGGAAGATGGTTCTATTAAGAGGAAGATTTTATTTAGTCACATAGGCCATTCATAGTTCTCCAAAAGATGTCATGATTTCACAGCTAGTCTCTTCCCTTCCAACTAGTCCATAAGTGAAATGTAAATGTAGTGATTCTAGGTTATTGAGCAGAGAGGCTCTTTCTACAACCTAGTATGAAGGTGATGTCTAAGTATGTCCATGCTCAATTTGGAGTTGAACATGTCCCTCTTAACATAAAAATAAAATATTCTCTAAATAGAAAGGTAATGTGGGCTATAACCAACATAGAGAGGCTCTTTCTATAGCCCAATATTAAGGCAATGTCTAAGCATGTCCATGCTCAATTTGGAGTTGAACGTGTCCCTCTTAACATAAAAATAAAATATTCTTTAAATAGAAAGGCAAATTGGGCTATAACCAACATAGATTAACGGGCACTAAAATGGTTTTTTGGTTATTAATATATTTTTAAGTATATGTCAATATTAATTCATACTAAAATATTTTATTCATAACTCACATTGGATATTTATTATATACAACATTATAAATATTTTCTTTTGACATTTTTTTTCTATATATAGATATATATGAAGTTTCAAATACCATGGGAAAATACCAATCTAGAACCTAAAAACACCCAATGGTAAAAACTTTATTTATATATCTATAAAGTTTTACCATTGGCAGTTTTTCGGTTCTAGATTGGTATTTTCCCATGGTATTTGAAACTTAAAATATATCTATATATAGAAAAGAAAAATATTTTAATATTCTATAAAATAAAATATCCAATGTGGGTTATGAATAAATATTTTAAATTAATTAATATTGAAGTATACTTAAAAATTTATTAATAACCAAAAAAATGTTTTAATGGTGCGTGGCTCAATGCACATGCATGTAAAATATTTTATATATTTAAAAAATATATATGTATATATCATATAAAGCTATTGATTTTTTTTTTATCATATAAAGCTATTGAAAAAAAAATTATGGTTAAAACGTTTGAAGTGGTCTTAGTGTTTTACAGTTTAATCATTCTTTTAGGTATATGATTTTTTGTTGAAATCTAACAATGATTTATTGGACTTACAAGTTTAAGTTATGTAATCTCTATAGCATTCAAAAATAAAATTTAAACAATGAAAAATTTCACTTTGTTTTTTGCACTCTAAAATAAGTTTGCACCTCGAGACATTTGATCCCTCTCAACTCATGTTAGATCTGTGTTGAAGATGGATCTATGTTAGTTGTTACCATGTACCAACATAACATTTTGAATGCATGCATGGTGGTGTGCATAATAAATGCGATGCTTCCCATAATTCCTTTCAAGTCTTGACTTGATATAGATTTGGGGATTTTGGAAAGAGTGGATTTCATTGCAATATATTTTGTGAAATCATTAGAAGTGAGAGCTACATTATAGAATCTCATTTGCGGTGACTATTTCCATTACAACTTTTCATCAGTTCGAGGGAGTGACAAGAAAAAGTTGATTAACAATGGGGGGGCTAGGAGGAGGGAGCGTCACTCCCTCCTACAATAACGTGGTTTCGAATAGAAGTAAAGAGGCAAGTCTGAACAATTTTTGGAAAACTGCAGAGACAAAGACAACGGGCACTTACAAGTTAGGCAACAACAATTCCCATGAAATGGAAGGGATCCACAAGGAAGCTAGGAGGGAAATGAATCCTAGCAACAACAGTCAGAAAACTAAGAAAATGTCTGTGACAGGACCCTACAAGCCCAAGGCCAATATTAAACCCTAGGTGGTCTTAAATGATCCTACACTACAAGTGCACAGAGACCACATGGCAACTTATGCGATCATCTGTAAGTTCATGGGCATATGGCCCACGGAGAAAGCCTTGAGCACATGGATAAGAAACAATTGGAGACCGAAGGGAGAAATAAATATACATCTTGGCTCCAAGGGTTTCTTCACAGTGGTTTTCACTAACCTAGAGGACAAAGACAAAGTTTTCGAAGGAGGACCCTACTTCTATGCTTGCGCAGGCCTTTACATGCGACCTTGGGTGATGAACTTTGTTCCGGAGTGAGAAACGTTCACATAGGTCCCAGTATGGATTAGATTATACTCCTTACCTTTATATTATTAGATGCTGGAATCTTTAAAAGCGAAAGGTAACAAATTAGGGCATTTATAAAGATATCATAGGTGACTCTGTGAGGGAAATATACCTCCTTTGCTCACATATGTGTAGAGATGGACTTATCAAGAGCACTCCTGAATGAAGTCATCCTAGAAGTTTATGACGAGGAATGGGTATAGGTAGTTGACTACGAACACATCCCATTCAGATGCCGTAAATGTCATGAACATGGACACCTCTTCAGAGACTACCCACTAAACAAAAGGGAGGAATTCCCGAAAACCAACAAAGGCAAAGGCCTTGAAGGTTTCACCAAAGTCGGAGGCTGAGGGAAAGGAGGGGCAAAAAAGTCTCAGAAGAAACCTAGTGAAAGCAAGTTACCAAGTCACAACAGTTTTGAAACTTTAGAGGAAGAAGGATAAGAAAATGGAGTGCACAAGAACAAAAAGGACTATCAAAGAGAGAAGGAAAAAGAGGACAACATGGAAATCATACATGAACACAATGAACAGAAAGGGGAACCACTGAGCACTATGGAACTTGGAAGGGACCATGAGATGACCCCAAGCAAAGTAGGTACGGACGACCAAGACCTACAAGAGATCCTTGAGAGGGAGAACCTTGAACTAGAAAAGTTTTTAGAGCAGGGATTCAACAAAGGAATTGACTCTCTACCATAAGAGGATTTTGATAGAGTATAACAACTATTCCTCAACAGGTCTCACACAAAGGCCATAGGAGTGAAAAGGAACCACGACATCTAGGAGAACAAAGGGGTTAAATCAATGGGGATAATATCAGGACACTCCAACAAAAACCTAGGCAAGAAAAGAGGAAGGAAGAGACAAAATGAACTACTGACATAGAAAACTCATGATTAATTTAGGTAAGATGAAAGATATCACCAGTTACTCCTTTACAAATCCATCATTATGAAGCTTACAACCTGAAATATTAGAGGTCTAGGGAGTAGAAGAAAACAAAGAAAGCTCAGTAACAGAATAAAAGAAGAAAAACCAGATATGGTGTTTATACAGGAAACAAAATGCTTAGTAGATAAAATTAGAGAAAAGCATAGAAAACGGCTAATTAAGTATGAGTATCTAAAAGTCAAAGCACATAAATCAGCTGGAGGAATTCTCACTCTATGGAATCCTCAGAAATTTGGGATCCTGGATGCTGAGTCATCCGAAACCATCTTTCATTGGTTATACAACCTATGGGGGACAAGGATTGTTACATGATCACTAATGTCTATGGTCCTCAACTACTGGAAGATAAACTCAGGATCCTCACCTCTCTAAATGAACTAAGAGAAAGACACCCTGCAATGCCCTATATTTTGGTGAGGGACTTCAATATGATCAAATCTCTCATAGAGAAAGAAGGAGGAACCACAACACTTGGTAGAGACTCAATAGCCTTCCAGAACTTCCTTAACAATATGAGACTAGTGGATATGGATACCATAAATGGAATTTTCACATGGAACAACAAAAGAGGAGGAACTTCCCAAGTAGCCTCAAGATTAGATAGGTTCTTAATCTCAAAGGATTCCCTTCTCACCGGACACATCATGACAGCTTTCATCCTCCCTTTTGGAGGCTTGGACCACTGGCCCATCCAACTGGAAGCCTCCTTTATTGGAACCCCAAGGAATAGACCCTTCAGGTTTGAAAATGTCTGGCTCACTCACCCTGATTTCATCACTAACATTATAAATTGGTGGACTGAAGAAATACCCATCCAAGGCACAAAAATGTTCATCCTGCATCATAGACTCAAACACATCAAGAGAAAGCTCAAAGAATGGAACAGAAAAGTGTTTGGAAACATCTTTAAAGCCAAAGGAGAAGTGGAAAATAAATTACAGGAAATTAACTAAATCCTCATCACAAAAAGCTTCACAAAGGAAAGGAAAGTGGAAGTGGACTCACTTCAACAAGAATGGGATAACAGAATCTTCTAGAGACAGAAATCTAGAGTGCAATGGATTAAGGAAGGGGAGAGAAACACTAGGTTCTTCCACAAGTCTACCATGGCACACATAGCTCATAATAGGATCACAAAACTTACAGATCCCCAAGGGATAGAACAAGATACTCATAAGGAAATGGAAGTTGTACAGGTTCCACATTTTCAAAATATTGCAGAGGAGACCATGGCTGACAGATCTGAATTCACTAAAAGATTTACTCATCATATTCCAAAATTGGTAACCAGGGAAGACAATCAAAATCTCAATTGGCCAATGACAGAGGGAGAGGTCAATGAGGTAATCAAAGAGATGCATAATGGGAAAGCTCCGGGCCCAGATGGTTTCAATGTTGACTTCTTCAAAACATGTTGGGAAATAGTCAAACATGAAATTCTAGATGTTGTGGAGGACTCGAGAAAATCTAAAACTATTATGAGAGGGCTTAATGAATCCTTCATTGCCTTAATCCCTAAATAAGAAAAAACCTTTACTTCAAACAAATTCAGACCCATAGATTTATGCAATGTGGTGTACAAAATCATCTCCAAAATAATTGCCAACAGAATCAAACCCCTTCTTCCAACACTCGTGTTAGAGGAGCTGACTGGATATGTGGAAGGCAGGAAAATTCTCAATAACATCATTCAAGCTCAGGAAGTGGTGCATTCCCTTAAGAACAATAAGCAAACAAGCATGATAATACAATTGGACATAGCGAAAGCTTATGATAAACTAAGTTATTCTTACATTAGGGAAGTTCTTAAAGCATATGGCTTTGTCTACAATTGGATAAGTTGGGTCATGGCTCTTGTTACCACTACTAGTTGGTCTATCATTCTTAATGGTTCTCCTTCTATAACCTTTAGGCGATTGAGAGGACTCAGGAAAGGTGATCCTCTCTCCCCTTTCCTCTTCATTCTCATTATGGAAGGATTGGGTAGAGAAATCACTTCAACCAAAGAGGAAGAAAGAATCCAGGGACTCAGACTCACTTAGAATGGGGACACTCTGACCCGTCAACAATTTGTGGACGACACTATGATGTAGGGCACACCCATAGTCAAGGAAGCCAAAGCTTTCAAACAAATCCGGCATGAGTTTGTAATGGCTTCTGGTATTGAGGTAAGCCTCACAAAATCTAAAGTTTTCTTTTTCAATATTGATATTTCTATTCAAAGAAATCTCTCTAGAATCCTAGGCTTTCAAAGAGAGCTTCTACCTTCAAAATATTTGGGAATACCCCTCACTAACAAGCCACTGAGCAAGGACATCTGGGAGTCTGTAACAAACAAATTGAAGGACAAAGTCAGCAAGTGGACAAGCAGATCCTTGAATTTAGCAGGGAGGCTAGTCCTCACCAAGGCAGTACTTCAAACCATCCCAATCTACATGTTATTAGCCCTTCTGGCACCAATAGGAGTCTTACAACAAATCAAGAATATTCAAAGGGATTTTCTTTGGGGCAAAGGGGAAGAGAAAAAGAAATGGGCTCTGGTAGCTTGGGAAAAGCTTTGCAAACCAAAATTCGATGGAGGTTTGGGTCTCCAGGACCCAGATACTCTAAGAAAGGTTTTAGGGGCAAAACTTTGGTGGAGATGGCTAAATGAAATAAGAAACCCCTGGGCTAAACTCTGGAAACAAAAATATGCTATGGATTGGAAAGAAACGGACCACATAAGAGTGGCAGGACACATAAGAGGTTCTCACATCTGGAACAAGGCCTGGGATAATAGAGCTTTAGTTCAGAAACATAGTTTCTGGGAGATCAAAAATGGAAATCTTGCCTGGTTTTGGGAGGACAACTTGCAACAGGAAAATAACCTGGGTAGAGAGGAACTAGATATCATCCAAAATGAAACCATCAACGAAGGCCTAAAAAAATTAAGTGACTATTAGGATCAATCAAGGGATAATGGTAAATGGGGAATATGGAAGCTACCAGATTATAGTGATGAGACCATGTTGAAGACCTAAGCTAAAACTCTGGAAGCAATTCTAGGAAAGAGACAAATTTTGACCTCTGCCTCAAATGATCTGCTAATATGGGATAGCAATAATGAGGGTATCTTCAACCTCAAAGAAGCCAAAAGAATAGCCACGAGACTTAACTTCCCAAGCTCTAACAAGACTTGGAAAGAACTTTGGAACAACCCACATTGGACGAAGATCAAACTATTCAGGTGGCTGGTTCAACACGGAAAAATTCTAACTTGGGAGAATCTTAGAAAGTGAGTTTTTTTTGGTCCATCAAGATGCCAATTATGTGGACCGCAAGAAGAAACTATGAATCATCTTTTCAACCTTTGCTCTATTACACAGTAATTTGCCACTTTCCTCATCTTAGTCCCTCTACTGTGTCATGTGTCAAATAAACATGTTCATATTTTCCCACCAATGTAAGAAGATTAAGCATATGCTTTCTGATGCTACAAGTTGAACCTCATTCCCTAAGTTTTTTCCTCATCGTGCGTAAACCCTTAATATACGCGACGATCCCCTGTCGCAAACAATCTTACTGCAACCCCGTCGTAGGTGTACATCTGTTTCCTGCGACAGTCGGATTTCTAGGCCGGCGCGAGGCTATTAGCTATATATCATGATGATGGGTCTGCATGCATTGCCTCCTAGAGATGCTGTCGCAGAGACTTAGTTTACAACTAGTGATGATCCATATTGGGAAAATTTGTTCCAACAGTCGGCCTTCTAGATGTTTCTAGACCTGGTTGTTGGGTCAGTTTGGGTCGCCCTTCCCCCTCTGGAATGGTAGGTCCATATTTTTTGCTACCTTCATTGAGGATAAGCTCCCTCTCCCTCATGTGATGGAGACTCCTTCTCCTATAAAATCACTCACCATTGCTATGATCTACTAGTTCTTTTGGTTGGACAGCGCTGCTAGTGCATTTGAGTTTAATAGATAGCATTAGTGTGAGTGTGACAAGTGTGGGATTGTTAATAGTTTGTAAGAGGTTGTGGAGTGCCCTTAACTTTGTATTAAAGCTTGTAAGTGAGGGAGAGATATTGTTTGTTTTGGAGACCCATCCTCGAAGAGTGAATGGTTGAAGAAACATGCTAGCTGGACCCTTTGAGAAGGCTTGCGACGTTAAGACTTGGTTGTAAGCTTTGATCTTGATTCATTATTAATACAATCAATGATGATTTCCTATGTCTTGTATGCAATTTACTTGATAGCTCATGATTTCTTGACTTTATGAGTAAATAGATCATTGTTTTTTCTCAGTTACATGCTCTGTTGTTGTCTTGTGGGGTCTCAGGTTGATTGCTCATTAAGGAGAAGGAAATAGAAGCTAGAGTAGTGCAACAGAACTTCATCAACCACCGGTTTGAGGTAGGCCTCCAACGATGGCTATTTAAGAGAATCAATTGTTGTTTTGTCTTTGTTGTGACTAGACCCACTCTAGGGCTAGAGGGATTGCCTCTGTCTGTAGAGGGAACGCTTTCCTACTTCACAAGTTGGCAACTCCACTGGGGAGTCCTTGGTATGTTTTTCTCTTATTTGCTTTTGTTTGATTTTATAGTGTCTTTTGAATTTTGGGGTTAAACCATCAGCCTTTTGGGTTACCTAGGTCAATCTGGGGAATCCCTTTACTTTCGGTAAGGATAGTCTGGTTTTTGTTTGGGAGTTTTCATTCATTTTCCATTGTTTTTAAGTTCGTCACTAGAAAAGCTTAACAGTCACGCTGACGTCACCCTGTCTCTATGTTATAATCCTATGCGTCACTGAATCCTGTCGTACAGTCGCGACGATTCCTAAAATCAGCCCATCGCGGAAGAGACGTGTACTCTCACGACGATGTCATTCTGTTGCTATGGCTAGTGGCTGATCGTCCCTAGTTGTTGGTGTTATGCCCATGACAATTCCTGTAGAATTGTTTTTTCAATTCTACCTCCTAAATTCACCAGTCTAGTTAATCCCCTCCTGTCTTTCTCTTGCATATTAGTTTGTTTTAATTGCTTCTGGTTAAGGTACTCGCTCTTTGGCTTCATTGAGTGAATCTTGTATTTTTGGCTTTGTGACCTAGCTTTTTTAAGTTTTGAATTATTTGGCTTGGTTTCTTCTCTGTCCAAGGTTCATCCGCAACTGTCTTGTTGGTTTGCTTGAGATTTTTCCATTGCTTGTTTCTTGCTGGTTGATGCTTAGTGTCAATTATTGAACCAATTTTGATATTAATTCGATTTTTCACTACCAGACATAGATTACAATTGTTTCGATCAATCAGATCACACTTTCTTATTTGTTTATTTAGAATTCAAAGCTATCAAAATCAAAAGATTGCATTCATTTAGTATATGAAAGTGAAAGTACATTTTCATTTCAAGTTTTCATGTTTGAGAAATTGGAAGGAAAACTTTAAATCTGTCATTAGTAGTATTGATGCACTGTAAGAATTGATGTGTTTATGCATTGTGTCTCTTAGTTCTTGCATTGGATGGTCTTGGTTTTGCCTTAGTTTGGGAATGATCTCTCTACCTTTCTGTAAGTAGGTGTTCATTGAAATGAAAGATGCTTTACTCATTCTAGCTGCACCCTAGGTTTTAGATATACATACGGTAAGGCCTGGAAATTGAAACATAATTCAATATCAACTCTAAAATGAACTGAATGAACTTAACAATGCATTGGAACATAACGCACATTATTTAGAGGTCTAAGCTAGAGACGTGCTCCGACGTCATTAAACCTAGTCACTATTGCTTTCACTTAAGGTTGGGTGATTTCTCCTTTCATGACTCAATAGCTGCTAGTTCGGACTTGCGCTCCTAGTACCGTCAAGTATATGTTGGGAGACCCCACTAGGTTATCATCCTATATCCTTAGGAAGTCGTGTCTACCAACTTGCAAACCATAATGCACCTAACACAACATTCGAGAAGATTGACTGCCATATGGAAAGTCCTTGGTTTTCATATGATCGCCAAGGTGTATATGGAGTTTTACGGGTTGTCTGGTAAACCTTTTGCCTAGTTCTCCAGAGTAGTCACTTTCATTCCTTTTCGGACTCCTTAAAAGAAAAGGTCCATCTAAGCACTTGTCCTTTTAGGCTCGTTAAATATTCGAAGGTGACTAGAGTCATCTTTTCGTCCTTTTCTCGACTCTCTAAAGATGAAAAGGTCAAGTTTTGTTCCTGTGCCTTCAAATTTATTTGGCCATGTTCACATTTACCTTGTTAGATCTTGTTTGCGTTTTAGTTTGCATAGGGTTGTTTTCCTTACTCGTTTAGTTTTCCCTATGGTTTTTTGAGTTAAATCATCCTGGCGGAATCACCGATCCCGTCTCCCATTCCAAGTGAGCAAAGCTCTCCATTTTCTGTCGCTTCTGAGGTATCGGTTGCTAGTGATACTCTTCCTGTCATTCCGAGTATCCAACCACTTAACTCTCGCACTCCAGAAGATGAGACTTATGATATTCACTAGAACCCCATTTGGGAACCTTCCGAAGAAGACTTTCCCATTACCCCTTCTGGTGTTTCAGTCCCGATGTCTTCCTTCGACATGGATGAGAAGAACCCCGTCCCAGGTGAAGAAACCTTTATGGCAAGTGGTGAAATCCCTATACCTACAGAAACTTCACCCTTCCGTGTCACCCCTCTTGGTATCATGTTTCGTTTATCCTATAATGCTTTGGCTGATATCATGGGTTCTAGATCTCCCCTTACGAGTTCCATGTGGTCTCGTATAGTCACTCCGACTTCGGAACCTTTTACGCCACAAATTCACAATGTGATTGTCACGTCTGTTCTGACTATTCAAACCATTTGTGTAGCTTCTTCATCCCCCGTTGTTAGTGTCATCACTGCATATTTAGTCGTGACCACTGTATCCAGAGCTTCAGTTGGTCCTCCAAATAGTGGTCCATTAGCATCCACCTCTGGGGTTGTTAATCCTACCCTTAGTGCCCCACCTTCTTCTGGTTCCATTCTAGTAGGGGGGCATATGATCAGTATTTCCAAGCTCTTTAGAATCTGGATCCTCCAAATCCTTTTCATTATTATGATTCTTGAGGAGCCCATATTTATCACCTTGGACCCATGCCATCTCAACCTGCAATTGAGGTTTCGATTCTGTTTTCTGTTGCTTGGGGTACCACCACTTGTCATGGTGGCCAAGCACAACCTTCAAATTTTCAAGGTCCACCCTATCAAGGTTAGTCATCTTATGGGCAACCATCTCACGGACAACTGTATTATAGGCAACCTTATCCAAGGAAACCTGTTGGCCCACAAGGACAACCCTTCCCAAGACAACCTTCAGCCTTCAGTGGTTCCTCTTACACATACTTTACATAACCCTCTGGCAACCCAGGACAACCTTACATTCAACAAGGCCAACCTGGTGCCCAACAAGGTCACCCATCTAGGCAAGTAGGTCAGCCTCACGTCTAGCAAGGCTAACCCACTATCCAGCCTAGTCAACCTTCTTGACAAATTGATCAACCTCAAATCCAACAAGGCCAACGAATTGTCCAGCCTTCTCAACCATCTAGTCAGTCAGGACAACCTTTAGTTGTGCAAGGTCAACCCAATACCCAGCAAGTTCAACCTTCTGGGCAAATGGGTCAACCTAAATCTCAACCAGGTCAACCTTCTAGCCAGATGGCTCAGCCTCAGTTCTCCCAGGGACATCCGTCTGGGCCTGCTCAACCAGGCACTCAAATGCTCATTGCTTCTCAAGCTCCACTCAGTTTTCAGCCCCAGTCTGAGCTCCAGACCCAATCCGATCTTCAAACTCCAGTTGGGTTCCAAACCCAAACTGCTTATCAAATACAGCCTAGTCCCCAGGCTCAGTTTGGAGCCCCACCACCTTATGGTTTCCAGTAGCCCCAAGGGCAAACTCAAAATGCCCCATACCAAAATTATCAACAACTGCAGGTTAACCCTTATCAGAATTTTTAGCAACCATACGTTGCTCCTGTGGGTCAGATTGGTAATCAATGGAATGTTGGGGGTCAAATCTAGGGTCAACCATCTAGTTACAGTTATAACCCCTATGGACAAAACCCTGATGAGCTGAATCTGTCTGGACAAAATCAATGGGGGCAACCAGGAACTAGATGGAACTCTGGTGTTGTTTCTTACCCATGACCTCAACTATCCTTCAACCCTCAACTACCCTTTTTGGCAACGTTGGAATTACTGGATGTGTCCAAGTTGATAAATGATCCTATTCTTCGTAATCCATATTGGCCACCGGTTCCAACTAAGATTCCTGGTGATTGTCCCAAATTCGACAGTAAGGCTAGAGAAGATCCCCAAGCTCATGTCATGACCTATCATCTATGGTGTTCATTGAATTCATGGCTTGATGATTCAATCCGGCTCCGCCTATTCCAACAAACTCTCACAAGCTCTGTCGCAAAATGGTATATTGAGTTAGCTCGCGGAACTTTTTAGGACTTTAACTCGCTTGCTATGGCATTTTAAACTCATTTTCAGTTGCCAATTCGATCTGAAACAGGCACACACCTCCTAACATCCTTGAAACAGAACACGGCTATGCATATCTTTGATCATATCCATGAGTGGAGGCAGCATCTTCGTTTAATTAAGTTCTGGGTTCCCGACTAGCTTCTGACTGTCTGGTTTACAACTTTGTTTGTTAGTTTGATAGCCTGGGACATTGCTATGGGGGCTTGTGTAATTGAAGAGTAGGCCATTGCACTTGCTCAGTACCTTGACTTGGTTTACTCCCAGTCTGGTACGTTATATGATTATTTGCCAGACACCCCACAACCCAGAACTTCCCAAGCTCCGTCAACGCCATCTGTTGATGGTGTCATCGGTTCTGTTAATGCATCCTCTAGAAAAGCTTCTGTGAATCCTGTGAAGCAAAAGTCTAATGCTCCAAATGAAAATGCTTCTCAGGCTTCATCCAATTCTAGTAAAACTTATGAGGTTAACATCATCCAGTCTACCGCGGCGGACAAAACTTCGAAACATAAGAAGAAGGGAAAAGGAAAGAATAAAGCCGATCAACCAAACAGGATACCCCTAAGCCTCCTGCCGAGGAAGGTGCCAAGCACAAACCTAAGTATCCTTGTCTTATTTGCAATGAGGATCACTATAATAAAGACTGCCTAAGGTGGTCTGAAGTTATTCGTTTGTTAAAAGGTGCCCCTAGGACTCTTGTTGTGCTCAAAGAGCCTTTTCCCCAATAGCAGACTCAAATGGTGGCTGATCCATCTCAATCCTCTTCTCCCTTTGGCTCTCAAGTTTTTATGGCTGGGACAATTCCCATCCATATCAGTACATGGTCAAAAGAATATCCTTTGCCCACTGGGAAGGAAACTGAGGTCCCCTCTAGTGCTCCTTCGTCCAGTTCTGGTCTGATCCATATCGAGCAACCTAGTATTGAGTCAATCATTCGGCCTCCTCCTAAAGGGGTGCTCTGGAAGTCTTCCTCTATCCCTAATGCTCATGCTACACAGCACTATAGCATTGTTGAGGACTTAGCCCAAGCCCCTTCAGCTATGTCTGCATTAGAGGTCCTCCAGAGCTATCCTTCCCAAAGGAAGTCTTTGTTATCGACCATTGGTGGAATTGACCTGGCCAACTCAGATTTGATCACTTTTTACCTGGAAAATCAGGTACTAAGACTGCCTCACCAAATCGCCTTCCTTATTCAAGTCATCATCAATTCTAAGACTATTCACCGCACTGTTATTGATGAAGGCGCTTCTACTTGTATTATGTTTTTTGCTTGTTGGAAGGCTATCGGTTCTCTGACCCTGAGCCAGTCTCCCAATAACTTGAAAGTCTTCGATGGGAGAGATTTCCGTCCTTATGGTATACTCCCACGTTTGCCTATTACTCTGGAAGGGAAGACAGTCAAAGTTGAGGTCGAAGTTGTCGATGCCAATTTAACTTACAACCTCCTCTTAGGACGAAGCTAGACATATGCCATGTGAGCCGTGGCTTCATCTCTATTTCGTGTCCTCCACTTTCCCCATCACGGGAAGATTGTCATAGTAGACTAGTTGTCCTTCTTCACTTCTTCTTCTTCCGATGGCAACGTGCCTTTCTTGGAGCATACCTCCATTCTGTATGAGAGTGTGGGTGCTAGACTTTTTAAAGATCCTGCCCTTATGGGTGTTTTTTCACTCCCACCTCCCAACATCACTCCCATCCATATGAATTCTATTCGTCTTGGTCCTTCGGTTCTTCCTCCGACTGATCAAGTAGAATCTTGGAGCAATGTTATTTCGTTGAGTCCTATCGAGCTCAACTATGTCGAAATTGTTTCTGTATTGGCTTCATCCCTTAAACCTGCTCCTTCGAGTAGGGCTCTTGACTCGTACATCCAATCCCCTTGACTCAGAGATACCGCTTCTTCGGACCCCTTACAGGAAATCTTTCCTTCTGATGAAGCGTTTATCGAGACTATGTCTTTTGAGGAACCTCCTTGGTCTGATCATCACCATCGTTCCTTGTTTCTCCCTACCCACAGGGCTATGCTTACTTGTTTTGAGCAATTTGCTTCCTATGTCCCCTCCCAACCCCTTCAGACACCTATCCAAATCCATTAATTTTTCTTTGAAGGTAACATGGGGAACATTACACAAACTTAGCTTATCAACATCTCTGTTAAACTAGGGGTTGTCGAGCATATTCAGATCGAAGTAACCTATACTCCTGAGGAGATTCGACTTTATACTGATCTTTTTAGAGAATTTTGTGATGTTTTTGCTTGGTCGTACAAAGAAATCCCCAACATCGATCCTAGCATCATGTTGCATGAAATACCTACGTATCCAGGTGCTAAACCTGTTCAGCAGCATCTACGCCCCGTGCACCCCCGAAAGGCTGCAGCTATCAAAGCGGAAGTCGAGAAGCTTCTTAAAGTTGGGTTTATTTACCCTATCCCGCTCACAAATTGGGTTTCTAATATTGTCCCCGTGACCAAGAAACAGGGCACTATCAGGGTATGTGTTGATTATCACGACATTAATCGTGTTTGTCCCAAAGATAACTACCCTACACCTTTCATTGACCAACTCATTGAAAAGTGTGCCGAGGGTGATATTTATTCATTTATGGACAACTTCTCTGGTTACAACCAGATTAATATATCGCCTGCGGATCAACACAAGACCGCCTTTATCTACCCATGGGGTACTTTCACCTATAAAAAACCCCCTTTCAGTCTCAAAAATGTTGGTGCTACCTTCTAGCGCCCAATGTCTTATGCGTTTCATGATATTCGAAACATTGTGTAGCCTTACCTGGATGACATTCCGGCTCATTCAGCGAAGCACCAAGACCACCCAAATCACCTTCGTGAAATCTTTATTCGTTGTCGACACTATCGTATCCATATTAATCCATATAAATGTGTCTTCTGCGTTGAATCCAGCAGACTTCTTGGGTTTGTTGTCTCCAAAGAGGGCATCTGCCTGGATCCCCTTAAGGTTGAAGCCATCTTGAATCTTCCTCCCCCTACTTCTTTGCAGCAATTGCAGAGTCTGTAGGGTAAAGTGAATTTTTTACGTCGTTTCGTTCCAAACTATGCTGAAGTTGCCAAAGGCTGTACACGGTTATTAAAGTGGTATACCCCTTTTAACTGGGATACCGTTGCATAAGAGTCATTCGAGCAGCTCAAGCCGCTCCTTGTTTCTTCTCCATTGTTACATCCGCCTGATTATCACCGTGACTATACTCTTTATTTAGCCGTCGCCGATAACACCATCGGCATGGTTCTGGTCCAAGATGATAATGATGGTACTAAGCATGTTTTCTATTATCTCAGTCGCAATCTACTTGACACAGAAAATCGATATGCCTATGTCGAGAAGTTGGCATTGGTAGCCATTCATGCCGTCCAATGTTTCTGCCACTATATATTATTATGCACCACGACAGTGATTTCTGACTACAACCCAATGATGTACATTTTGTCACGTCAGTTACTGGGGGGCAAGTACTCAAAGTGAATTTTCATCCTTCAAGAGTTTGACTTGGAGTTTACTGTAGCTAAGTCTAAGAAATCCCTTGCTTTTGCTAAGCTACTTTTCTCCCTACCATCTGCTACTCCTCCGTCTCGATTAGAGGACCATATTCCAGATGAGTCTCTGTTCTTGATTAGCACCCTTGATCCTTGGTACGGGGATATTGTTGTCTACCTTCAAACATCCTCCTTTCATTCTGATTTGTCCAAGGATGCTTGGTGATGTCTTCGCCATCATTCTCAACCTTGTCGCATTATCAAGGACACCCTGTACCATCTCGACGCTGACTCTGTTCTCCACCATTTTCTGACATTCGAGGAAGTCGAACAAGTCTTGAATGACTGCCACTTTGGCGCCTGTGGTGGTCATATATTCGGGTATGCTACTACCCAGAAAATCCTCCTTGCTAGTTATTTTTGGCCATCTATTTTCAAGGATTGCATTCTCGCCATCCGCTCTTGTCATGTGTGCCAAATCTACCAACGGAAGATGCATGCGCCTCCTACTCCTTTGCACTTTGTCATTACCATTGGCCCTTTTGCCAAATGGGGCATTGATTAGATGACCTGTAACCTTCGCTCGGCCAGGGGGCATGGGTATATCATCTTTGTCGTTGATTATTTCACGAAATGGGCCAAGGTGATGCCTACGCTATCTAATGATGGTAAGACAGTGGCGCAATTCTTATTCAACCATGTCATTTCGTGATTTGGAGTCCCTCAAGCTATCGTCACTGATCACGGTTCTGATTTTCATAATCATATGATGACTGAGTTAACAACCCAGTTGGGCTTGTGGCATGATAGTTCGACACTATATTATCCTTAGGCTAATGGCCAAGTAGAAGTTGTCAAAAAAAATTTGGTCACGATGCTTCAACGTACCATTGGTATGCATAAGTCCAACTGGCATCTGATGTTATTTTCTACCTTATGGGCCTACCGAACTTTAGTGAAGGATGCCACTGGATTCACCACGTTCCAATTAGTTTACGGTTTGGAGGCTACCCTTCCGATTGAATGTGGGATCCCTTCGCTTAAATTAGTCGTCAAATTGCTCCCAAAAACTACTCCGGTAGAAGAACGTCTTCTTTACCTAGAGTGTTTGGATGAGACCCATCAACTAGCCTCTCTAATCATTGAAAAATAGAAGAGAGTGAAAACTCTCTTTGACCAAGCTGTCAATCTTCATTCTTTCATTGAAGGAGATTTAGTCCTGCTCTATGATCAAGTGAATGATAAACAGGGGGTAGGCAAATTCGAGCCTATGTGGCATGGGCCTTACACTATGAAACGTGTTTTACAAAAAGGGGCCTATGAGTTGATCGATTATGAAGAGAACCCTCTAGATAAGCCCCAAAATGGGCTTTATCTGAAGAAATATTATGCATGAATTTCCATCTGGTTTGTACATACGTTTGTTTTCATCATGTGTGTTTTCAGTGTGTGTTTGCTTGTACGGCTTGGTGTGTAGGCGTAATTGTCGCTTATTGTGTCTTTTTACTCCTTTGCAGATTTCTGCTACACCTTACGATGGTTTCGCTAATGGTGCCTGCCATAGTACCCGGAACCTTTCCTCTACGGCTTGGGTGATTTACGATCCTCAAGGTGAGTTAGTAAACATTCAAGGCGTTTGTCTAGGTTGCACCACAGACAATGTCACTGAATATAGCACTGTCATTTAATTACTGACCGAGGCTGTTAACCTCGATATTCATGCATTGCTTATGAATCTGGATTCTCAACTTGTTGTCCACCAACTTAACGGGCATTATTCCTTCAGAGATCATCGGATTTTAAGGTTGTATTTATGTGTTAAATTATTGGAAAGAAATTTTGATTTTATTATATATCAACATATTCCAAGAAGATTAAACACATTAGCTGATGCATTAGCGAATCATGTATTAGACAAACATTTACGCAACATGTAATCAAACATTGTATAGAAGCATTTAGACACAATAATAAAACCATAGATAGCATATGTATATATATATCATGTGGCGCACCGAGGCACTCAAAAATAAGTATATATGTCAAAAATAGAGTCTGTGTCCAATACATCCGAGACGCATGTCTCTCAAAAAATTAGCATAAAATAAAGCCTAGGTCTATTACGGTGGGTTTTGCTCTCTATAGCAGACCACTACCCATGCAAATCATCTCAAGAGCCTATGCAACCTAAGTGTCACTCTGACTATGTCTCTGGTACTCCACTGGGACCTCCTCGATTCCCTTGTAGTCTGGGATCTCATCAGTCAAGCCCTCAAGGTTACAGGCTATTTCCTCCTCTGCATTGCCTCCAGGGCGAATTAGGGCCAGCTCTCAGTTGCCCTGCAGGTCCTCCATGCCTTAGGAGCTAGTCCTACCAGCCTCTCTGGTCCCACATTTGCAAGTAACATAAGAGACATCATTAAGACATATGCATGATAAAATCCAAAAACATTATGAAAACAAAACACATAAATAGTGTGGTGTTTCGATCAAGTGTTTTAGCTCCCTCGTCTCGTTACTCGCCAGCTAGAAGCAGCATGTCGGGGTCTCCACGGAAATCCGTGCCTGCATATGGCCAATCCTCGACTATGATCTTTGGACGGTCTAGCCACTCTCGGAACAACATCCCCCATGATACCGGTCGACCGTCACCCCCTCACGGCATAACATGTGCCTAGCAGGTGATGCGGGTCTCCCATGGCCCAGGCACGTACAATTCCATGTCCTGCAGTTGAAGAGACGACACCTGCTCCAGTATGAGTAGGATCAAGATGGACCCGTATCCAAATTGTTTCATCTCCCCTCATCGACACTTCAGAAGCTGCCTCTTCATGTTAGCAGGCATTGCTTCGGCCTAGTTATACATGGTCGGGTTAAGGTAATCAAGAGCTAGCCAGAGGTGAGTCTTTGTTGCCTTGTTCTGGGCTTGAGAGCTCATTTTTCTCATCACCATGAATAATACTGAGCGAAGAGTCAAATCTTCCACTGTAGGGATCTATAATTTCCCGCTAGTGGCTGATTTGCGTGCCCCTGGGCACACCTGTGCTATCAGCATATCTAGGGTCTCATCGGCAATTCATTGACCCTCTAAGATCGGTCTCTCACCATGCCGAGACAAGCTAGTCAAAAATATATGTCCATGGAATCAAATTCAATGTTCTTGCCACAGATGACGAACTTCCCGTCTGTCGGGTTCCATGAGCGGATCAACGGCTCTAATAAGTCAGGGTGTGCTTGAAGATGTGGATTGAGGAATAATTTCAGCAATCCACACTCAAGTAGTGCTCTCCTGCACCCAACATCATTGAATGCTTGTTCGTCATTGATATCGTGGGTTCTTTCCTGCCACATGAATGCCATTTTGCCCTGCGTCAAAGGAAAAAATTATTAGAGCCCTTTTCATAAGCTTAAATGCATGAATTATAAAAAAATTTAACTTTACGATGCCGTTGCAGCTATTTTTGAAACAACAACGGCAGCTTGAGGTCAAACGTTCATTTTGTCCGTGATCGTCACGAGAGTACATCTATCTCTCACGACGATCTCGATGGTGGAACATGTTACCACGCTTGGTCATCGCTAACCCGAGCAGATCTTCCGTGACAACCGCGAGGCAGATTTGAATTTTAAAATCCACCCAAAACCACCTATCCAATATCAAATTGAACGAAAAAAACATTGAAATGTAGCGCAAAGGGAAGATTACTTACTTGGTAGGAGCCTTGGGCGAGATCGTGTAAAAATTTCTCATTTCCCACCCCAGTTTTCAGTTTCACCTTATTTCTCCAAAATAGTTAAATGCCCTTTCCCATATCCATACATTCAACAAATGAAAAATAATTTTTTCTTAAATCAAAAATTCTGGAAATTTTACAGAATGCTGGAAAATGCAGAAAATAAAAAATCAGCAGGTACAAACATCCATTAAACACATTTAAACACAGTGATTTTTGGTCAAGGTGACCCTGGAAAAACCCCCTACAACTCTTGGGGAAAACTAGTTCGAGAGCTCCTTCTTATTTCTGAAAATGCTTTTTACAGTGAGAAATATTCAGCAAAAAATCAGCAAGCAAACTTTTACAACTTATCTCGTTTTCCGTGCCTCACAGCCAACTGGAAAATACTTATAAACAGCAAAACAGGGCAGGAATAAATGTTGTATGGCCTCCTCAATTTTTGTGCCCACTTTTAGCCTTAAATGCTACTGTACGGACTACCTAAAAAGCGTGCCAAGCTGCCATAAATACGTTGTACGGACCTCGATTTGCGTGCAGAAAAACCAAGCAATATGTTGTACGAATTTGCCTCGATTTGCATGCTAAAGTACAGCCACTTGTTGTACGGCCTTCCTTGGAAAATGTGCCAGCAAACTGCTCCTCGATTTCTGTGCAAAATTCTCCTCGATTTCTATGCAAACAGTTGTACGAATTTCTAGAAAATCGTGTCAAAATCTGCCTTTCACTGTGTGCTAACTTAGCTGTACGGATTTGATAAACTACTTCCTTGGAATGTGTGCCAAGCTGCTGTCTCCTTCTCCTCCCTGTCCATAAATCTCCCTTGCTCTCTTGCTCTCCTTCTCTCAATCTGCTCATGAAAGAATGAATGACCTTTTCCTCCTTTTCCTCCTTTAATCTAACCCTATGTGACTTTTGGGTGATCCCTAAATCCAATGGCTGAAATAAATTGAGATCAAGGGCTGAGATTAAATTCTCATTTAAATCTCACTTTCTATTTTTTTAATTCACCCCACTTTAATAAAAACCCACTTAGTCATTTATTTCCAAAGTCACTTTTTCCCTTGTAATTTTACATTGACTTTATTAAAGTCACTTTAAAATTAGATTTCAGTAACTTTATCACTTAAAGTCACTTTTAAATTAGATTTAACTTTATAAAAAGTATAAAGTCACTTTAGGAGAAAAATTAAATTCTTTTGGACACTTTTCCCTAAGCCAAAGATCAAAGCCTTAGGGAACCACTTGTCCTCTGGTACCAAATTTCAACACTCCCTCTTACCGAGGAAAGTGTTCCTCACCACACCCATCTTGTCTCTGAAGTAGACATGCTTTCTGCATGGTAAGGCTTTGGTAAGAAGATGTGCAACCAGCTCATCAATGGGAATATACTCAAGCTTCACAGCTCCCTTCTGAACATAGTCTCTGATGAAATGATATTTGATCCTGATATGCTTTGACCTGTCATGAAATATTGGATTCTCCATGAGTTTAATGCAACTCTGATTATCACAGTAAATCACTGAAGGTCTTAATGGCTAACCAAATAAGCCAAACAACATCTTGCGAAGCCAGATGGCCTCACAACTAGCTATACTGGTTTCCATATACTCTGCTTCCACTGAACTCAGTGCTACTCACTGCTGCTTCTGGCTAAACCATGACACTACTGCTGAACCCAACCCAAAACAACACCCTGAAGTGCTCTTCCTATCAGAAGCACAACCTGCCCAATCAAAATCAGTATAACCTACCAATCTCACTCCATCCCCTTGCCTGTAGTCTAGACCATAATCCACTGTCCCCTGCAAGTACCACAAAATGTGTTTTGCAGCCACCCATTGAACCTTCCTAGGCTCACACATAAATTGACTCATCGTGTTGACTGCAAAACAAATATATGGTCTAGTGTTGACCAAATACATCAAGGAACCAATTAGCTGCCTATACAATGTGGGATCCACCAACTTGGAATCCGAAGCATGAAGCTTCTTCCAGTTGGTGATCATCGGTGTCGACATGGGTTTACAATCCTCCATGTGGAATCTACCAAGGATGTCCAAAATATACTTCTCCTGCCCCAGGAAGAAATGCCCCTCCTCCTGCCACACCTCGAAACCCAAAAAGTCATGCATCAAGCCGATGTCCTTCATCTCAAACTCTGCCGCAAGATCTCTCTTGCAGTGCTCTATGAGTCTCTCTGCACCTGTAATGATCAAGTCATCCATGTACAACACCAGAATGAGAGGCTTTTCGCCTATCACAATATAGTAAAGGTTCGGATCTGCCTCACTCTTTGTGAAACCCATCCCATGCAAGTATGTATCTATCCTGGAGTACCAAGCTCTGGGAGCTTGCTTCAGGCCATAAAGGGCCTTCTTCAGTCTGCACAGACGGGACTCCTTCCCATGCACCTCAAAGCCCTGTGGCTTCTCAATGTACACCTCCTCCTTTATGAAGCCATTGAGAAATGCAGTCTTCACATCCATCTGGTGGATCTTCCAACCCATCTCTGCTGCTATCAATATAATGGAGTGGATAGAAGTATATTGAGCCATGGGAGTGAAGGTATCCTCATAATCAACCCCCTCTACCTGGGAGAACCCTCTAGCCACAAACCTCACTTTGAAATTCTCAATGCTGCCATCTGCAACATGCTTTACCTTGTAAAGCCATCTGGAAGTAACCACGGATTTTCCATCAGGCCTTGACACCACCTCCCAAACATCATTCTTCTTGATAGAAGAATACTCCTCCTGCATGGCCTCTCTCCAGACCTGCTGGCTAGCTTCCTCCTCATAGCTAGAAGGCTCAGAGTCAACCATGTTGGTAGCCATTGCCATATAGCTACAAAACCTCTCAGGTGGTCTACTCTCTCTGACCGGCCTCTTAGGCTCAGCAACAGATGTGGCATCTCTCAAGGTGTCCTGAAGCCACTTGGGCTTCCTCTTCCCTGAGCATGCTTCTCCCATTGGAGAATGAAACTCCTCCTCCTCATCACCATTAGGATCTTGAACTCCTGACTATCTGTCTGTTGTCCTCCAGCCTGCACCTGAACCTGTAGAAGTTGAGGTACCATGTGAACTATCCATCAGTGGACTCCCTAGTGAACTTCCCTGTGGACTACTCTGCATGCTGCCCGAAGCACCACCCCTCTGGCTCATCGTGCCACTGCTCACTGATGGACCTGGAATCGTCATAGATGTACCTCTGGATCCTCCTGATCCCGGCCCACTAGATCCCTGCGACTGACTCAACTTCTGCTAAGGGTCTGGTTGATCCAGATACTCTAACTCTCGTGACCTCCTAAAGGCCCTGTCCTCCTCGAACTTCACATCCCGCCTGAGAACAACTTTCCTCTGTGCAGGAATATAAATCCGAAAGGCCTTTGAGGTCTCACTCTAGCCCACAAAGATACCCTTCTCTGCGGTGGGCTCTAGTTTGGTCCTCTTCTCCTTGGGTATGTAGGAGTATGTAATGCAACCAAAATACGAAGATGACCAATATCAGGCTTATTCCCAGAAAAAGCCTCCTCCAGAGTCATGTGCCCCAAGGCACGATGCGGACTCTTGTTCTACAAATAAACAGCTGTGTTGCAAGCCTCTGCCCACAAGAACAATGGCAACCCCTGATCATGTAACATGGCTTTGGCAGCCCCTACGATGGATCTGTTCTTCCTCTTCGCAACCCCGTCCTGCTGGGGGTTGTAAGGAACAGTGAACTCCCTCCTAATGACTGCCTCTGCACAATAGTCAACAAACTCTCCAAGAGTGTACTCTTCCCCATTGTCCAACCTCAGGGACTTGATCTTCCGACCTATCTGTGTCTCCACAAGAGCTCTAAACTCCTGAAACCGCTTGAAGACTTCACTCTTGGTCCTCAAAAAATAAATCCAGGTCCTCTTGGAGTGATCATCAATGAATAAAACATAGTACTCATATCCACTCAAGGAAACATGAGACATCCGACCGCTCACATCAGAATGAATCAAATCAAGTATCCCAGTCGCTCTACTGTCACTACTGGGAAAAGGGGATTTGGCAAACTTGCCCATCACACATCCTTTGCAAGTATCAAAGTGATCAGTACTGAAATTTGGCACACCTGTAGTGATCTCCCGCAAGGTCCTCAAGGCTCCAGGATACATATGCCCCATCCTCCAGTGCCAAATCTCACACAGCTCAGAACTGCTAGCTCTGCTGTCGGTACTACTGCTCAATGCCAAAAGGGGATGGAATGCAAACTTGTACACCTTTACATGGTGTACACCTATCACTCTAGCTGAATCAGTTGGAGTGCCCCTGGGATACATCAACACCTGTCCTCCTCTGAAGAGTATCTCATATCCTCTGTCCTCCAAGGCTGAGATGGATATGAGGTTCTTCCTCATCCCTGGCACATAAAGAGCTTCTGACACCTTCAAGGGAGGTTTGGACTCCCTCTGAAATGTCAGTGTCCCCACACCGACTGCTCTAACAACTCTGTCATCACCGAGTACTACCTCCATATCAGTGCAACTTTCTGAAAGCCCTGAGAAGTACTCATAGACTCCTATCATGTGACGTGAAGCCCCACTGTCCACATACCAGATACCCAAATATGCTTCGCTAATCGAGGGAAAACATGCTCCCTCTGAACCTGTGTGGCAAGTGATCCTGCACTAGAGGACTCACACTCAGTGAACCCAAACTCCCGGTCAAAACGATCTGCAAAGTCCTCAACCTCTGCTGAAGCTGCCATGCTCTGGTTCTTCCCCTTCTTCTTCTTCTTCTTCTCCGGACACACAACTGAATAGTGTCCCATCTTTTGACAATTCCAACACTTCACCTTGGAATAGTCCTTCTATGTGTTACCCTGTTTACCTTTACCTTTTCCTTTACCCCCACCATTGCTTGTGGAAGCCTGCTTCTTCCCTTTGCCTTTCTTGCCTCCTGCCAACAACGCTACATCCTCATCCTACTCAACTGGCTTGGCTGCCCCAAGATGACCTTTCCTTATCTTTGTCTGAATCTAATCATCCCAAAACCTCTCCCATGTGGGAAGGGTCTCACGTGCACAAACCCCATCAGCAAAGTTCATCCATGAATGGGGGAGGCCATTCACTGCAATTCGCACCAACTCAGTGGGTGGAATGATCTCTCCAATTGCTGCCAACTCATCTCTCACATTAGTAATCTTTGTGAGATATCTAGCTGCACTATCATTACCCATTTTAATGGTCTTTAGCTTCTGCTTCAGGACCATTTTTCGGTTCTCATTGGTACTCTGGTAGAGATTGGACAATGTTGTCCACATCTCATTGGCATTTCTCTTTCCTCTCACATGAGGAATGCAATGGTCTTTGACTCCATCTAGAATCAGTCTCTTACCATTGTTGTTCTTTTTATTATACTCAGCCAACTGAGTAGCATCAATAGGCACAACAACAGGGTTTTGTGTGGTATGCACCATGATGTCCCAGATTTCTGCCTCCTCAAAGAAACTCTGCATTCTCTCCTTCCAAACGTTGTATTTGTTATGCCCATCCAACCTATCCTCCACCCTCAATCCCAATGACATCCTGCTGTCCTAAAACTGAAAAATAGCACTGTTGTAGTAAAGATAAAACTGTTGTTTGTGAAAAATCAGCTTGCTGGAATTTTTTGAGTGAAAAATCGGAAGGCTGTAATTTTCCTCCTTGCTGTCCCAAACTGCACTTCAGCACTCAAGCTCTGATACCATGTAAAAATTTCTCATTTCCCACCCCGGTTTTCAGTTTCACCTTATTTTTCCAAAATAGTTAAATACTCTTTCCCATATCCATACATTCAACAACTGAAAAATATTTTTTTGAAAATAAAAATTCTGGAAATTTTACAAAATGCTAGAAAATGCAGAAAATAAAAAATCAGCAGGTACAAATAGCCATTAAACACATTTAAGCACAATGATTTTTGGTCAAGGTGACCCTGGAAAAACCCCCTACAACTCTTGGGGAAAACCAGTTCGAGAGCTCCTTCTTATTTCTGAAAATGCTTTTTACAGTGAGAAATATTCAGCGAAAAATCAGCAAGCAAACTTTAACAACTTATCTCGTTTAACATGCCTCACAACCAACTGGAAAATACTTGCAAATAGCAAAATAGGACAGCAATAAATGTTGTACGACCTCCTCAATTTTCGTGCCCACTTTCAGCCTTAAATGTTGTTGTACAACCTACCTAGAAATGCATGCCAAGCTGCCATAAATACGTTGTACAGATCTCGATTTTCATGTAGAAAAACCCAGCAATATGCTGTATAGATTTTCCTCGATTTGCGTGCCAAAGTACAACCACTTGCTGTACGGCATTCCTTGGAAAATGTGCCAGCAAACTGCTCCTCGATTTATGTGCAAACTGCTCCTCAATTTCTATGCAAACAACTGTATGGATTTCTAGAAAATTGTGCCAAAATCTACCTTTCACTGTGTGCTAACTCAGCTATACGGATTTGCTAAACCGCTGCCTTGGAATGTGTGCCAAGCTGTTATCTCCTTCTCCTCCCTGTCCAGAAATCTCCCTTGCTCTCTTGCTCTCCTTCTCTCAATCTGCTCATGAAAGAATAAATGATCTTTTCCTCCTTTTCCTCCTTTAATCTAACCCTAAGTGACTTTTGGGTGATCCCTAAATCCAATGGCTGAAATAGATTGAGATCAAGGGCTGAGATTAAATGCTCATTTAAATCTCACTTTCTATTTTTTTAATTCACCCCACTTTAATAAAGACCCACTTAGTCATTTATTTCCAAAGTCACTTTTCCTTTCTAATTTTACATTGACTTTATTAAAATCACTTTAAAATTAGATTTTAGTAACTTTATCACTTAAAGTCACTTTTAAATTATATTTAACTTTATAAAAATTATAAAGTCACTTTAAGAGAAAAATTAAATTCTTTTGGACACTTTTCCCTAGGCCAAAGATCAAAGCCTTAGGGAACCACCTGTCCTCCAGTACCAAATTTCAATAGATCGTTGTTCATTGGTGTCGGAATCGAGCTCAGAACTTCGCTCAAGTTTGCACACCAAAACACCAAAGGTGAAAAAAGCTCACAAGGTAAATGTAAAAATGAAATTACCATACCCCTTTTTATAGTGTTTTTCCAAAAAATTAAAATTTTGCACTATAGTGTTAGGGTTTTTTCCATTTATTTTGAAGTTTTGATTAGGGTTTTGAGTTTTTTAACCTAATTTCCACATATATGATGTATTTATGTCGAATGAATCTTATGATGTGGTGTTTTTGTGTGAAAACAGAGATGGCATCTACATACACTTGGTCCATATTTTTCAAAATTCCTCTTTACACTCTTTTCCAACTTAAAAGACGAAAAGATTGCCGAGTTTTCCCTCCTGGCTCGTTAAATGGAATAAAAGGTTGTCCACTTTGAGCTCTTTTCTGACTGTATAAAACATGAAAAGATCGTCGGACTTTTGTTGTTTCAGATTCGATACTGGTTACGAAACGATGTGTCTTTGATCACTTTTCTTCTTTTTCGGATCGAGGCCACTAAATACAAAAGGTACTCCTTGATCGTAATGGTTAAGCGGTTCTCTCGAGTATTATTTTATACTTTTCGGGCTTGAGGGACATAAATTTACGAAAAAGGACCCCCGTAGAGTTTTCTTTTCTGTGTCTTTTTCAAACTCTCTAAACATGAAAAAGGCCCCGAGCTTTTCCTATGTCAGACTCATTAAACCCTGACGACATTAGACTCGTCGCCATGACGAGCCTCGAGATTCTCCTCCCTAGGGCTTGTTAAACTATTACTAGCTTGGATTTGTTTGAAGGTCAAACTTATATTACAAGCATATGCTATCCCTTTCAAGCTTGTTTCCAAAAATAATTGGGGTACTCGCCAGCAATGGTGGGGGGAAAATTTGGAAGTCTTCATTGGTTATCTGCGGCAGCTAATCACTCTTGAACATGGACACTTTTGCTTCTTGTCGGGTTGGTATATCCACACATCGTCACTTGGCCTTTTGGGGTTTTGAGCTGTCATTTTGCCTCATTCCATCTGATCTATGTTGTCTCCATCAAGCCTCTGATCCCTTGATGCTACCACATTCCGGAGTCGTGTTGCTGATATGTTCAAGAGTATAATCCTTCTGCAATTCGTACTCTTACCTCCTCCTCTGATACTCTGATTCACCATCTACCACTTGTTCCTTATCTCGTGTCGTCGATGGGGGAATCATTATGGCCCTCCTGCGACGGATCATTTCCTGTCGACGCTAGCTCATTATCTAGGAGATTGATCTAGAGATCCCTTTCAGTACCTTGGAGCTTGCATGCCTCAATGGCAATTTCTTTACACCTGATGGTAGACTTTCCGCATTGGTCTTGGATTGGGTGATTCCACGAGTGTTCGACTTCAGCTCATTTTTCACACTTAGTGGATTGTACTAGACAGTACCTTGAGAGCCATTGGCATTATTGGTGGTTTCTCTCGCACTTGTTAACGGTTTTTATCATTGGCTGGTAATCAAGCAACCTTCTATCATGCTCGACCTCAGCACATCTATTCGCATGCTAGAATTTGTACTATGCTGGGTTGGGTTTCAAGATCCCGAACTAAGATTACATATGTTCAGGCTGCGTGGATTGGTTCATGATTACATACATGGCTCTTTGATGGATGGTTGAGACCATAACTAAGTCTCCATGAATGGCTATGACCATACCTTTATCATTATCATGGTCTTGTCAACTGGGTGGCTACGTCCATACCACAGACCTAGTTTCATATGTCTTTTGGATGGCTGCGCCCATGCCTAAACTACATGTATTTCACTATCAGAGATGTCCATTGTACTTGTGCCTGCAGGTTCTTCAAAAGTGGTGTTCCAGTTCATATCGTTTTGTAAAGCATTTCATCCCTCCCACTCTCTCGGGCTTCATGCTTTAGGGGGAATCTGTTACATAGTAATTTGTCACTGTCCTCATCTCAGTCACTCTACTGTGTCATGTGTCAAATAAACACGTTCATGTCTTCCCACCAATATAAGAAGATTAAGCATATAGTCTTTGATGCTGCAAGTTGACCCTCATTCCCTAAGTTTCTACCTCGTCGCACATAAACCCTTAATATACGCGACGGTCCCCAGTCACAAATAGTCTTACCGCGACCCCGTTGCAGGTGTACATCTGTTTCCTGTGACGGTCAGATTTCTAGGCCCGACGTGAGGCTATTAGCTATATATCGCGACAATGGGTCTGCATGCATTTCCTCCTAGTGATATTGTCACAGAGACTTAGTTTACACCTAGCGACGATCTAGATTGGACAAATTGTTCCAGCAGTCGGCCTCCTAGATGTCTCTAGACTTAGTTGTTGGGTCAGTTTGGGTTTTCCTTCCCCCTCTGGAATGGTAGTTTTTTCTTTTGTGCTACCTTCCTTGAGGATAAGCTCCCTCTCCCTCATGTCATGGAGACTCCTTCTCCTATAAAATAACTCACCATTTCTATGATCTGCTAGTTATTTTGGTTGGACAGTGTTGCTAGTGCTTTTGAGTTTTATAGATAGCTTTGGTGTGAGTGTGACAAGTGTGGGATTGTTAATAGTTTGTAAGAGGTTATGGAGTGCCCTTAACTTTGTATTAAAGCTTGTAAGTGAGGGAGAGATATTGTTTGTTTGGGAGACCCATCCTTGAAGAGTGAATGCTTGAAGAAACATGCCGGCTAGACCCTCCGAGAAGGCTTGCAACATTAAGACTTGGTTGTAAGCTTTTCTCTTGATTCATTATTAATACAATCAATGATGATTTCCTATGTCTTGTATGCAATTTACTTGACAGCTCATGATCTCTTGACTTTATGAGTAAATAGATCATTGTTGTTTCTTAGTTACATGCTCTGTTGTTGTCTTGTGGTGTCTCAGGTTGATTACTCATTAAGGAGAAGGAAACGGAAGCTAGAGCAGTGCAACGGAACTTTATCAACCACTAGTTTGAGGTAGGCCTCCAACAATGGCCATTTAAGGGAATCAATTGTTGTTTTGTCTTTGCTGTGACTAGATCCACTCTAGGGCTAGAGGGGTTGCCTCTGTCCATAGAGGGAACACTTTCCTACTTCACATGCTCCTTCACCTCAATCTTATGGAACTGGGTAGCAGATATCTTCAAGCAGACAGACAGGATTGAAAATGACATCAATGTTACTTTGAAGAACTGGAGGAAGGACTTCTCGGACAATGAGACAGTAAATACAGCCTAGGCTCTGAGTCCAAGATTCTTGATCTAGAATGTCTGGAAAGAATGTAACAACAGGATCTTCAAAAACAAATCCGGCTCAGCTCAAAGCATCATAGCACAAATCCTAAAACAACTCAAAGAAACTGTAAATTCCCTCTCGAAGCATTCTCCTGAAAAGCCCCTGGGTCACCGAGATTCTCAAATTCTGCAACTGTTGGGACTATAGTCACACGTCCCTAAGGGATTAAATAAAGCAGCAAAGCATATTTCAGAAGGAAAGGCTTTCTGGCAACCCCCTCCACATGGCTTTTTAAAATTCAATATAGATGGTGCCTCAAAATGTAACCCTAGGGACGCTGGTTATGGAGGAGTCATCATAGATGAAGATGGCAACATTAAAATCATCTTTCGCAGTCACTTAGGGAGGGCCACCAACAATATGGCTAAACTTATGGCCATGGAGCAATGTTTGGAAATTCTGATAAAGTACAATTTACACAATACTATCATTGAGGCTGACTTAGAATCAATTATTAATTCGGTCAAGCGATTAGGCTCGGGTACTGCACCAGACAAAGTCTCGAGACACTGGATACTTTTGTACGTATATCACCGAATTTAATCGCACCTAAGAATTCTAAGAACTCTCATTTTTGTTCATGTGCATAGAGATGCCAACAGAGTTGCGGATTGGCTAGCCAATGAAGGGGTGAGATGCACAAGAGACAACAGGTGCTGCTTGTGGGAGTCGGTACCTGCAGGTCAACTACGGGAGGGCTATTACACTTTGGCCCACACAGACGAGCAGTATCAACACAGGCAGGGTATCTAATGGTCAACCTTTCAACAATGGACGACAGGGGTTTGAGAGAAAATCAACCTAAGATTGGGCATACTCGGGTCTGGTAGAGGAACACCATAGACAGCCAACTCATTGGTGCTGCTGGGAGCATGGTTAGTGAGCGAGTAGCTATAAATTTGTTTCAATCCGTCCTAACAGGTGGCTCAAACGAATGGATGGTAGCAGGAGAAGAGTTTCTGTGATTTCACATTATCGTGTGGCAAAGCAGTTTCTAAGTTATCGGGCACCCTCAAAACCTGAAAGTGGTTTCCCAGAAATGTATGTGATGCCACTCAGTGTTAAACACATGGCACTTGGAGGAGAGAGAACATTGTCCACATCGGGCGGGTATTCCTCCTACTTCTTCTCCGCCCGATATTTCCCTCGGTCATTGGATCATGGAGTTGCAGATCAACAGCTTAGGCACGGGGAAGAGGTTAGTGGGTCTGGGTAAGCATCAGGTGGGTATTCCCCCTACTTCTTCTTTGCCCAATATCTCCCTCAGTCGTTGGATCTTAGAGCTGTAGATCAACGGCTTAGGTTCGATGAGCAGGTTAGTGGGTCTAGGTGAACCCCAACAGACCCGAAATATTTTTGATAAGGTCCATTTATTGATCTATTGGGTTCTCGTTCTATTTTGTTCTCAAGTGGTGGAGGCCGTGAGTTTGGTTTTTTCGTAGGCCCTAGGCTAGTTTTCTTGAGTTGGTGTTTTCTTGCTTTCTTTTTCAGCCCACTCCTCCTTGGGCGCGATGTATTTTATGTAACATATTTTTAGTGATAAGATAATAAAAGGATTGACTCTTGCTTTAGCAAAAGAAAATAGATCTACATTGCAACGCAATCTAGTGATGGTGAAATTGGTGTCATTACTAAGATCAGTAGCGTTGATTCTGTAAAGTTTCTAGAAGAGGTAAAGCGATGATAGAAATAGAGGACCTTCCTATGGAACAAGTTCCTTGTGTGAAATAATGAATAGTTATATAGGAAACTAAATAAGTTATTTTTGTTTCACATCTACTTGAATACATCATAAAATATCCACTGTCAACAAGAGTTGAGGTTGCCAGTGTGTTGGAAGTTGTAAACTAGCTCACTGATGCCTTTTGGTGAGTCAAATATGGGTCGGTACCCAGCGGTTGTTTAAACAAGTGTAAGCCTTCTCATTGAGTGATGGTGACATAAAGAGGAGGAATATGAATCTATGGACTAATTAACACTTGAAGTTTTGATATATATATATATATATATATATATATATATATATATATATATATATATATATATAATATATATATATATATATATATATATATATATATAATATATAGTGAGAAACTAAGAGCACTGAGAAAATGGAGCTCGTCGGCGCTAAGGTTTCATTGAGTGGGTATGTGGGAATAGAATCAGATGCCAAGTTCAGTCCCTTGGAGGTTTCACATGGAAGCCATGGTTCCGAGTTACCTGGACTCTGGTGGGTGCATATAGAACATCTGAATAGGCGAGTGTATTTAGTTGTTGGAGCATAGGGTTCCTGAGACTACTAGAAGAGGGAAACCATGGAATTGTGGCAGAAACTACCCTTGTAACATCCAAAGTGAAATCATCCCAGCACCTGCAATTCATTAGCCCACTCAATCCTATTCAAGATGACTTTCCATCCCTATTGGATTGGTTGAAGAGGATTTCTTTGACATTACTTGTGTGGCTAGGTTTGGAGACTCTAAGGGAGGCGGCCATAGCAGAGTTATCAATGGACATAACCTTCGCTACCTATCGATTTTTCTCCCAGGGATCCCTCTATTTCCATAAAATCTCTTTTTTCACCGAGATCTCGATAGGAAAAACCCTGTTACGCCCAGATATGCAAAGATACTCATATATCGACACTACTGTGGAGGTAGGGCGTATGCAACAAAAAAACCAGCTCGAAGTCACAGAGTTAGATGGGATTAAACCATATTTGGGCACACCGGGCATAGAATTAATAGGCTTTGAAGTTAAAAAGGACAAATTCCCTCCCATCCAGGGTTTCATCACCAATTGTTTCTCTCCTATGCTAGATCTTGATCATGTGCAGAGAGTTGGATCAGATGGGGTGGCCCCTGTTTCGATCCGTTCCAACAACTGCACCAAACTAATCTCGACGCCAAATGGGACATCTGAAGCAGAATGACCTCTCTACATAAATATGGACAAAGGCTCCCGACATCTGGTAAACCCATCTCATTTTCAAATCTTTATAAAACCCCTGCAGGGAATCTTTATTAATTTGGGTAAATATAACAGACATAGTGATGCAACTGAAGCAAAACATTGTGCAAAATTTTGGATACCTTTCTCATAAGAAAAAATTGATCTATGGGGGCAGATCATTGCAGGATCACCGACTCCTGATGGATTATAACATCCTATCAGCATCCTCCATTACCCTTAACCTGCGACTAAGAGGGGGTGTTGTGGCCTCCAATAAAATAAAAAAGTGCAGGAGGAGGTTTTTGAAGAAGTACATATAAAAGCATAGAAACAAAATAGAAGCATATAAATGAAGGAATCTCCTTCAAGAACATCCTTCAAGGAAAAAAACACAGCTATAGAACCATTAAAAGAATGAGGTACTTCTCCCTGTCCATATATAGTGGAGCAACTGAACTACACTCCAAAACTAAATATAGACACTCCAGAAATAGATGAGCAATGTGATACCTTTGAATCACAAGCCATTATTTTCTAATTCAACTATTTTTGGCCAAAACCAATAGAGCTTTTTCATTAGATCTTCACAAACTGGATAGTACATTGTGAAATACACCTCTACTCTAAAGGGTTCTTCATTGTAAAATTCCCATCATCAAATACAAGAGGCATTGTCCTTCAGGAAGGACTAGGGTTTCGGGGATCGACGAACCTTTCCATCATGCCTTGGTTTCCAGATTTTGATGCAAATACCATGGCCGTAAAAAAAATACCCGTTTGGGTTCAGCTACACAATCTCCCTCTTAATTTTTGGGACACTTATGTCCCAACAGGTATAGGGAACATCATTGGGAATTACATCAAAATAGATACCCAAAGATTAGAGGAAAGATTCTTCACATTCGCACGAATATGTGTGGAAGAAGATCTCAACAAAGGCTTACCAGATCGCATACAACTGATCCATAGCCAACGGAAATGGACAAAGCTCTTAGATTATGAGAACACAACTTGCATATGTAGAATTTGCAGGCAAACAGGGCACCTCCAAAATATGTGTCCTAAAGTAAAGAAAGACACCTGAAGAAAGAAGAAGGCTGGGAAATAGCCCAAAGGTTGGAAATTCCCCACACCCGAGTCTGAAGAGGAGGATGAAGAAGAGGAAGATCCCTCACCCAATGGGAACAACCAAACATCAAATGAAGCAGAAACATAGGGGAAAACCTCACAAAACCCAACTGAATCCCAAAACAATCCAGTACAATTAGCAAAGATACCATAAGAAAAGGATACCAGTGGGAAAAATTGTATACATACATCAGACAATTCTGATTCAAATAAGGACATTGCAAGACTAGAAGTTGGAAATCAACTCACTCTTATCTCTTCTTCATCATCTCAAGGGGAATGGTGCAAGGTAGAGAAAAATAAAGGGAGAAAAGCCTGACTTTTCTCTTCATTTGTATATTAGTTTTTTTTTTGTATGCATTATCATTAGTCATGGACTTGATGTTGAAAGCTTCTTAGTAGATGCAACATGTAATTTTGTTTTCATTAATAAAATTACGATTTTTTCCTTGGAAAAAAAACACTTAAAGTTTACAAAGAATGCATTCAAACCTCAATAGTGATTAGATGTGTCTGAGCTATTGAGTCGCCCAACTAGGTTGACATTTTACAAAGAGGAGGAATATGAATCTATGGACTAATTAATACTTGAAGTTTACAAAGAATGCATTCAAACCTCAATAGTGACTAAATGTGTCTACACTATTGAGTGGCCCAATTAGGGTGACATTTGACAAAGAGTGCTCCATTTAAAGCGTTCAGTGGAATTACTTTAAATCATTCTACAAGTCCCTCTAAAGGGGAAATGTTTATAAATCATCTACAAGTCTGCACTCAACTACAATGGTATTAAATTCTCACATGATTGCAAATACCCAACGAGTGTGAGGTTAAAGAGGGTGATAAATTCTTATAAGTTTAAAAAAAACTCATGGTGTTAAAGAGCAGGATAAATTCTTAGTTGTTTACAAAACAAAATGCATGGCTCTCAACAAATAGAATTTGGTTTTTTTTAATTGAATAAATAGTGTTTGTTTTTTTTTTTAACCAAATAATTGTGAGTATGATTTTGCTGAGGATTAGACCACGAGATTTGTGATATCAAACTTCCTCACTTAACCATTTAAGCACATCCTTCTAAAATTTGAACATTTCTCCATTTGTACATCTCACGCATTTACAAAAATTTATCACACATTTATCGAAAGAGTGTTCATCCACGCGTAAGGACCATGCTAATATTCTTTGTGAGATGAGATTAAATTCTCACGCATTTACAGAAAGTGTGTTCAAACCAAACCTATCCATGCACTGAATCTGAGACAATGTCATTTCAATTCGTAATTTGTGATCCATTAATCTTCTTGGAGATATGATATTAAATTCTTGCGCGTTTACAAAAAGTTCGTTCAAATCAAACCTATCCATGTATTTCATTCGAGATAATTTCATTTCAATTTGTAATTCGCCATCCATTAATCGATTCATACAGAAAGTACGTTCAAATCAAACCTGTCCATGCACTCATTCGAGATTCCCAACGATTTGGGATTTGACGATTAAATTCTCACAAATTTCCAAAGAGAGACAAATACTCAACAAATCTGTAAAATTAAGAATTAAATTCTCATTGAAAGTTGAGATACTCAACAAAGTGTGCTAGATATTGAATTTTGCAAACCGTATTAAATTATCCCTAATTTACAATGATTGTTGTATGAGATACTCAAGAGTCACAACTTCTTTACAAAGAGAGTTTTTGGTTTTTCCATCATGAATGTGGCATTAAATTTTTGCAAAATTAAATTCTCACATGTTTATGGAAAGTGATTTAATTTACCTATTCAATGAATGTGGGATTAAATTTTTTTATAAGTTTAAAACGTATGGCACAAGACTGTGACAACCAATATTTGTGGAGATATAGCTCAATTAATGCATTGGGGAATTATATGACATCTATTTGATTTTTTATTTGGTTAAATCCAATGGGTGGCATATAATACTACCCCAGTGCATTCATGTAGATATAACTCCACAAATATTGATAGCCTAGGATTGATATTAAAATTCTTATAAGAAGAGCTTCGGCGTAAATCACATGAAAAAGACCTATGTCGACCCGTTTCTAACCAACTAGTGTGGTTCATCGTTAGGACAAATCGAAATCGAAGAACAGATCTGGCTTTGCAAGTTAAATACACTGAGCAGAGACTCCAACGGCTACCTAACGGCTAATTTTGACTCTAGGACCCATGCTAAAATTATATTCATAAATTTAATCTTATTATTATTTTTATAATATTGAGGTTAATAATATATTATTTTACTTCTAGAAATAAGAGAAGTTAGGTATAATTACTAACTGAGCAAATAGTATCCAAAGTAATTTATTTATTTAATTATTAATAAAATAATACTAAGGTAATTTTGAAGATTATTATTAATTATTGTTTGAATGATTTCTTTTACATAAATAAATAAATATTCTTTATTTATTAAATTCCTGATTAGACATGTATAAGAGTTATTTATTAAAAGTATGTTAATATGTTTATAAAATTATTAAATCTACTACTTATTAATACCATTCTTAAGGGGTAGTTTGAAAAGTAACAGAGAAAAAAGAAAAATAATTCATTTATTACTTGAGATAATACATATATATATACACACACACACACATATATATATATCTATATAATAATATTAAAATGCGATAAAATTATCTAGAAAAGCTATGTTTATATCCATTAGTTTAAATAGCTGAAAATAAGTAACTAAATAGAATCAATCATAAATACCAATAAAAATTTCAATAAGAGTAATACACATAGCCTCAAGAATATATCCTAGTTTAGATACACCAATAATAATAACATAATGAAATAAATAATTAACTACCAAAACAGGGGAAGGACCCTCAACAGGATGGATTAATTATATAAATCTTTTAATAAGATAATCACAATTAAATACAGGAGGAACCTAATAAATAGGAGAGAGTAGAAAGCTGCGAGCGATAAGAAAAGAAATAAATAAACAAAAGCAACCAGGAAGGCCAAAGGGGCGGGGGGGAAGGAAAAAACCCTAAGATGACAGGGCAGGGATCCAACTTCTACTTACCTTCCAACCATCATCTCTGTTGAGATTATTGGGTCTACGCTCAATTTCAATAGCTTCCCTTAACTTGCGATGATGGAACTTATCCACTCTGGCAATGACTTTGGCCTCCTCAATACAGACTTGGTGCTTGGTCTTTTCCACGAGCTCAGCTAAGGCTGAGGACTTTGTTCTTCCATGCCTCAGGTCTGCTGCATGCTCGCAAATTCTCTGCTGGATGGAGCGTCCCGTTTCCCCTATATAGGGTGTCCCACAAGAGCAAGGAATCAAATACACACCCTTGATGTCTTTGGGGTTAATAGGATCCTTCCGATCGCGAAGGAAGGGACCACAGACAAAATTGCTCGGATCCTTAGAAAGTTTGACATTCCCTCAACCTTCAGGCCCCTTAGAACCATCCGTAATTCCCTGCGATCGGTGAAGGATCCCATTAACCCCAAAGACATGAAGGGTGTGTATTTGATTCCTTGCTCTTGTGGGACACCCTATATAGGGGAAACAGGGCACTCCATCCAGCAGAGAATTTGCGAGCATGCAACAGACCTGAGGCATGGAAGAACAAAGTCCTCAGCCTTAGCTGAGCACGTGGAAAAGACCAAGCACCAGGTCTGTATTGAGGAGGCCAAAGTCATTGCCAGAGTGGATAAGTTCCATCATCGCAAGTTAAGGGAAGCTATTGAAATTGAGCGTAGACCCAATAATCTCAACAGAGATGATAGTTGGAAGGTAAGTAGAAGTTGGATCCCTGCCCTGTCGTCTTAGGATTTTTTCCTTCCCCCCCCTGCCCCTTTGGCCATCCTAGTTGCTTTTGTTTATTTATTTCTTTTCTTATCGCTCGCAGCTTTTTGTTCTCTCCTATATATTAGGTTCCTCTTGTATTTAATTGTGATTATTTTATTAAAAGATTTATATAATTAATCCATCCTGTTGAGGGTCCTTCCCCTGTTTTGGTAGTTAATTATTTAATTCATTATGTTATTATTATTGGTGTATCTAAACTATGATATATTCTTAAGGCTATGTGTATTACTCTTATTGATATTTTTATTGTTATTTATGATTGCTTCTATTTAGTTACTTATTTTCAGCTATTTAAACTAATGGATATAAACATAGCTTTTCTAGATAGTTTTATCGCATTTTAAATTATATTATTATATATATAAGTATATATATATAATATATATAATATATATAATATATATTATTATATATTTATATATATATTATATATACTATTATATATATATATATTATAGTATATATATATATATATTATATATATATATATATATATATATATTATATATATATATTATATATATATATGTATTATCTCAAGAAATAAATGAATTATTTTTCTCTTTTACTTTTCAAACTACCCCTTAAGAATGGTATTAATTAGTAGTAGATTTAATAATTTTATAAACATATTAACATACTTTTAATAAATAACTCTTATACATATTTAATCAGGAATTTAATAAATGAATAAAGAATATTTATTTATTTATGTAAAAGAAATCATTCAAACAATAATTAATTAATAATAATCTTCAAAATTACCTTAGTATTATTTTATTAATAATTAAATAAATAAATTACTTTGTATACTATTCGCTCAGTTAGTAATTTGTACCTAACTTCTCTTATTTCTAGAAGTAAAATAATATATTATTAACCTCAATATTGTAAAAATAATAATAAGATTAAATTTATGAATATAATTTTGGCCTGGGTCCTAGAGTCAAAATTAGCCGTTAGGTAGCCGTTGGAGTCTCTGCTCAGTCTATTTAACTTGCTAAGGTAGATCTGTTTCTTCAACTTGTCCTGATGATGAACCACACTAGTTGGTTCGAAACGCGTCGACAAAGGTCTTTTTCATGTGATTTACGCCAAAGCTCTTCTTATAACTATGATGGATCACAGAAGCCTCAATTCTACAACTTATAAAGTTATAAACACACAAATTTTATCAACGAGAATGCACATTTTCTTAAACAATTTTCATAGAATTTGGAAGTCATTTCTATTGGTTTATAGGAATTTACTAGAGCTTTTATGCAATGTTGATTTCTAAAATAACTAAATTTCTATTTTATTATATGAAACATGGAAGGACACTTGATGACATTGATCCTTGTTCACAACAATATAGCAATCTTTTAACGTTTTTCATAGAGAATTATTTAATATTAATTTTTAAAATTTCAATCTTAATGTTTCATGTCCATAGACACTTATATGCATATATTTTCCCATACTTATTCATGTACATAGTGTTATCAATATACTCCAAACCTTATATCAAGTTTTACAATGTAAAAAGTATTTTTCCCTCAAAATACTTGAGCCTAGATTTACCCGAGTTACATGTGTGTATGTGTGTGTGTTTGTGCATGTCATGTGTCAACTCCATGTTAAACTTGCTTGTAATTTGTCAATAGTTACTAACACTTAAATTTATCCAATTCTACTTCAACTTTTAAAACCATTGAAAAGTCATTTTGTAACACCCTCCCACCCTCTAGTACTATCTCGGGTTATGGGTGGTGTTACTTATTGAATTGACCATACCTCTATGACCTACTACAAAGGTGGGGTCATAGAAATCCTCTTCTTCCAATATCATTGAAAGTCAAAATGTAGGCCACCATTATGTTGAACTCATTGAGAGCTTTTCATTGAGATAAATTTCATCTCAATCTGACTCTCGAATTGACAACTATGCCCATTCGAAGTGTTGGAAAATATTTGGGGGGGGGGGGGTGTGAATTAGTATTCCTTAGAAATTAGCACTTTCAAATGTTTTCAGAAATTAGCTAATCTTCCATTATCATTAATGTTTATGCAATAACAACAATGAATAAAAGAACACAGGAGGCACAAATTTTTTAGGTGGAAAACCCCCTCCGAGTCAAAAACCACCAAACACTTTTCTAATAATTCTTTAATCTTCAACTCCAATTGAAAAGAAAGCTCGAACTTCCTAGAATCTAGGAAATCATTCTTCTCCAACTCCCATTGGATGGATGCTCCAACACCCAAGATTCTTCAGTAGTCAACTGAATGGATGCCTTAACACCCAATGAGCTACAACTCACCTTATCACCACCCTACCACCCTGAACTTTTCACAAGTTTGAACCTGTTGGTGACTTCATGCACCAGCCTAGCACCACCCTACCACCCTATAAAAGAATAAAAGAAGAATGGACTACCGTACCAGGGAAAATGGTCCACTTTATAATGATATAAAATGATGTAGAAGAAGAAGACACACTAGACCATAACCCCAACTATGACACAACCACCTAATGATGATCCTAGACCTCCTGACACTGCCTCTTCAACTCTTGGCAGATAGACACTTGTAAACCTTTTACAAAGATGATTTTACAATGACTTTGTACAATGATACTTTTACAATGTTTGTAGTAGTGTTTCCCACTTGAAGACTTCATGTGGTGAACTTCTTGCTATTGTTCTGCACCTTGTTTACTTCTCTTGTCATGCTACCCTTTCTCATTCTTCAGGACATTAGATTATGCATTGAGTCTTCTCTTGATGAATTTATAATACCTGCAAAAAGTCTTCAAGGAAATACCCATGACATGATAATAGCAAAACTTACCTCATCCTATAGAGCATATGTCAGTGCTAAACAAAGAAAACAAATTAGAATACAAATAACCTAATGAAATTAAGAAATAAACATGCATATACATAATATACTTACCTGTATCTTACCTCTGTTGCATCATTTAGTTGCACCTTGCTCTTTGCTACCCTATAAAGTCTAGTCCTTTGCACCCCTTGACAACACTTGATTTAGTTTTTCTTTCCTTCTAGGAGCACGATATTTAATCTAATGTCCCTCTGTGATTTCAAATCCCCAACATGCAATATTCGGTCTTGTAGAATCCCTCTAAGTCTTCCTTCCACTACCATAGGTCTGACTCGATTTGGACTCTTCAAGGCAAAGTTATGCCCAATCTCTCACAATGACCTAATTATGGACTAGTTCAGTAAAGCGAACTTGCACGACGTTCCACGTGTCACTATTTCCTCCTTCAGCTCTGAAATTGATACAAAGAAAACTACACACCATGCACTATCCACCATTGATTACATAATTCCAATCCTCTTCTCAGAGAGAGAGTTATGACGATTTTCCCAAGGTCATGTCTTTCAGATGCAATTCGGGAGCCTGCAAAAACCCTAAAGTCCACAGATCATATCTCCGAAAATGTAGCAAACCAAGATCTGAAAGTCACAACATTCATCAGGATTTCAAATCAAATGGGTTTTAATTTCAGAATCTAAGGCTTCGCATAAACGAAGTTATAGAGAAAATGCCACGATCACTACATTTGGGGCATATATGAGATTTCTTTTTATAGAGTTGAGAGGGGCTTCTATAGAAAATGTTGGAGGGATTTTAGGAGCTTAAAAAATTATTAATTAATGACTATTCGATGACCGAAACCAATTATGAGTGCCATGCCACAACCCCATAGGATTTTATCCCACTAACTGGGTTACTAACTTCAAACATGAATCTCTCTTAAACCGTGAAGAATTACCTGACGTGCCATATATCAATGGAAACATCTCGATAAGTAGAATCTACCAAGAATATCCTTGACTCAAAATAGAGTAAGTTTTCAAGTCAAAATTCCCCTGCAAGATCAAGGTAGCCCTTGCTATTGCTTGGGTTGTCATCAATGACAACCTCGGATCATCTTTAGATCAACAATCTCCCCCTTTGGCATTGATGGAAACTCAAGTACTCCTCCTGTGATCAGGGCACCTCTTCCTACTACCTTCTCTCACCCTTCGACATCAATGGCAAAGGGTAACTCCTCCTAATACAGAACCATCCTGTGGACCTATACACACTTCCACTCCCCCTTTATATTTTGAATAAGGAAAATATAATGAGAACTTGGGAGAATCCTAAGCTTCTGGCGAATATATTCAAATGCTTCATGAGGTAAAGGTCTAGTGAAGATATCAGTGATTTGTTCTTTTTTACCAACATATTCAAGTTTGATATTCTTTTCAGTGACTTGTTCTCTAACAAAATGATATTTTATCGGAATGTGTTGTCTTTGAATGCATGACGATTCTTGGAGATGTTGATGGGACTGGTGTTATCATCGAAGAAGGGAATAGGCTCACTAAACTATACTTGAAGATATTTCAAAGTTTGTTTCATCCAAAAGACTTGAGTACAACAAGTTGTTGCTACAATTTATTATGCTTTTGTTGTAGATAATGACATTGAGGTTTGCTTTTTACTCAACCATGATACAAGACAACCACCTAGATATAATGTTGGTCCACTAGTACTCTTACGATCATCAATGCTTCCTGCCCAATCTACATCTATAAAGGCTTGAATAATGATAATGTTTCCCTTGGGATACCACAATCCATATTCTGTTGTGCCCTTTAGATATCAAAGGATTCTTTACAACCTCTGATCATATATCTGTACAACCTTTGATCCACATCCTTAGATGAGTCGTCTATGCTCAATTTGCAACCTATTACTATTGGAGTAAGGACAAGTTTGCAATCTTGCATTATCCATTTCTTTAGCATTTCCTTGATCTACTTGGATTGACATATAAATATTCCTTTCTCTTGTTGAGATATTTGAATCCCTAAGAAGTGTGTCAACTCACCAATTAAAGACATCTCGAACTCACTTTGCATCTTTGTAGCAAAGTTCTTACTTAGTCGATCATCATTGCTGCCAAAGATTATATCATCCACATACACCTCAACGATTGTTAAATTATCCTTATCTATTTGTACGTAAAGATTGCTATCAACAATACCTTTCTTGAACCATTGTTGACGTACATATCCATCAAGATGAGCATACCATGCTGCTGGAGCTTGCTTGAGACCATACAGAGCCTTCTTTAACCTGCAAACATAGTCTTCTTTTTCTGATAATAGAAAATCTTCAGGTTGTTCAATGTAAACTTCTTCTTCTAATTCTCCATTCAGAAATGTTGACTTAACATCCATTTGGTAGACTTTTACTTTTCTTGAACATGCGTAGGCGAGAAACATCCAGATGGCTTCCATTCTGGAAACTGGTGCAAATGTTTCGTCGAAATCAATTCCTTCCACTTGTGCATTGCCTTTGAAAACCAATCTTGCTTTGTTTCTGGTACCCTATCCATGTCCATTCAATTTGTTCCTAAACACCCATTTAGTCCCAATGACATTTTTATCTTTTGGTCGTGGAACTAATTCCCAGGTTTTATTCTTCTCGATTTGATCCAATTATTCATTCATAGTTGCTACCCAATTTTCATTTTGGTTGGCTTCCATAAAACTACTTGGCTCAAAGGTTGCTAGAAAAGCAATGTGAGCTTGTTGTGATGAATGAAGTTGTTGACCTTTTCTTGTTCCAATTCCTTCATTTATGTCACCAATGATTTGACTTGATGAATTGTTCTTTTGAATCCATTCTTTTGTTCTCTTTGGAGGAGCTTATTGTTGTTGTTCTTATATATCTTGCTGATCATTATTTACTTCTTCCTGGTTGACAGTTGCTTCTTGCTCTAGAATTTTCTTTGTACCTTTTTCAGCCTTTGTCTCAAGTTTCAAAGATTCTAGATCCTCGTCATTATTTTTTAGAAAACTATCTTCGTCAAATGTAACATTTATGCTCTCCACTATTTATTTTCATCTTACATTATAACATTTATAGGCCTTTATTTTGTGTGGGTAACCAATAAAGATACCTTAATCAACACACGATTCAAATTTACCCAACTTTTTATCTTCTCTTTTGATATAACATTTACTTTCAAAGATTATGAAATATTTTACATTAGCCAGTTTTCCTGTCCATAATTCATATGGGGTCTTATTGCAATTATTCCTGAGGAGACTTCTATTGATAATGAAGACTGTTGTATCAATTGCTTGAATGCATAATTTTTCATCCATTTTTGAGTCATTCAGCATTGTTCTACCCATTTCTTGTACAGTTTTGTTCTTTCTTTCAACAACTCCATTTAGCTGAGGTGTTCATGCTGTTGAAAATTGTATTTTTATTCCATTTTCATCACATTATTGTTGAAATAATTTGGAAGTGAATTCTTCGCCATTATCTGATCTTAGACACTTTATTTTTAAATTAGTTTTATTTTCGACCAACTCCTTATAGATCTTAAAGCATTCAAATTATTCAAATTTTCTCTTTAGGGAACTGACGACTATCATCATGGTATGGTCATCTATCATTAACATGAAATATAATTCTCCATTTAGGCCTCTTGTTCCCATAGGACCACATGGATTAGTATGCATCAATTCCAATGGATGTGATGCAAAGTGTTGTTTTGTTTTAAATCCACATTTTTTCTACTTGCCATGCTGACAGGCCTCGCATAGTGTGTTGGAAGTTTTTGATATTTTCGGCATCTCTCATACTACTTCATTTTTTCTTATCCTAAGAATATTGTCAAAGTTTATGTGACCCATTCGTTTGTGCCATAACCAACTTTCATCTTCTTTAGCTACTAGGCATATGCTTCAGTTGCTTCATCCAAAACATATATGTCATTTGGAGCTCGACTTATTGTAGCCACAATTTTACCATACCTACCTTTCCTGATTTCACATTTTCTAGAGTTGAATAGCATTGTGTGTCCTTGACCACACATTTGTCCAACACTGAGTAGATTGTGATTCATGTTTTCAACCAATAGAACATTCTTGGCTAGAGCATCTTTGTTTTCGAGACTGACGGTACCTGATCTTATAACATTTGAAGATCCATCATTTACAAAGGACATGGTTCCATCCTTCTTCTCTTTTACAGATACAAATTTATTTCTATCTCCAGTCATATGCATTGATCAACTGCTATCAACATACCACACATCTTTGTTGTTTTGAGCCTTGAGAGTGAGAGCACAATTATCAGTGTTCTTCTTCTTCCATATTCATTCATTCTATGGCTTCGAAGATTCCTCTAGAGGGTTTTCAAGTCTACAGCCTCTGGCTATGTGTCCAAAGTTTTGACATTTGTAACATTGAATATTACTTCTTAAATGTTAAAATCTATTAATGTTTCGTTGAGCCCTGGGAGGTTCATATTTGATACATCTCTTGGAATTGTATTGGTTCCTAAGGCATGTGCGACATTCTATAGCTTTATGACCAATTTTCCACATGAATAACAATAGCCATGAAAAATATGTTGGTACCTGGATGGAAATCTTCATCATGGAATTGTCTTCCAAGGTTGTTCTTGCAAATCTTGTTCAATGAAGTCTACATGCCTGTCATATCTCATAGGTTCATTGTATTTTGTTGTAGAAGGTCCTACTTCTTCTTCTTTGTAACGGAGGCTAGTTCTGTCCTTGTAAGATCGTTGATTGTTGATGAGTTCAACCAATGCCCTTGAGCTATTGGCATAATTTTGGATAGTTTTTCCCTTCTTCACTTCCTTACGCAGTGAGACTACTTTGGATTCTAATGCTTCCCTTTCTCAGTTGCTTTTTTCCAACTTCCTTTGAAGTGAATTTTCAATACATTTGTGTTCTTCAACTTCAATTTTGGGACCTTGAACTTGTTCTTCAAGAGTATTGGAACAGATCTTCTCAGCTTTGAGCTCCTTTATAAGCTTGATTTCCTCCTTAGAAAATTCTTCTATGGTCAACCCTTCTTCTTTGTTGTTTGATACCTCTTCTTTATTGTGCTTGGCCATAAACAATACTCTCTCATTGGCTTCTTCTTCACTGTCACTATATTCATTGGCTAATGAGCTAACTTCTTTAGAGAGAAAGTTCCTTTTGAATCCTTTCTTCTTGCCTTGCTTGTTGAATTTCTTAAAGGATTTCTTTCCTTTTGAGTTCCCATCACTTCTGTTCAGACATTTTGTTGTGAAATGCCCAACCTCACCACAATTGAAACATACCAGTGGAAGTTTACCTTTGAATTTTCCCTTACCAACTTTTAGTTTTCTTGTAAAGCAAGCATATTCTCCATGTAAAAAACCTTCTTCATCATCTTCCTTTTCTTCACACTTGCAGTTGGAGGTGCAGGTCTTTGCCTTTGAAGGTTTCTTGTCCTTATTGGTTTCCTTAGATGTAGCCAACACTGTTTCTAGATGTGAAGTACCCTCTTCTTCATCAAGTCTCATTTCATATGCTATAAGAACTCCATGTAATTCCTCTTTGCTGAGTTTGCCCAAATTTTCACTGTATTCTAAGACCAATACCTTTGGGTTGAATCTTCCTGGTAACATTCTAAGAATCGTTCTTATAATAGTCTTCTCGTCAGTAGGCTCTCCCAATCCTTCTAGAGTGTTGGTTATTTCATCAACGTGTTGGAAGTATGCAGCAATGTTGTCCATCTTTCATTTTGAGTTGCTCAAATTTTTCTCTATAGATTTTAAGCTTTGTTTCTTTCACATTTGAGTCACCTACATATATATTCTCAAGCTTGTCCCATACATTTTTGGCAATTTTACAACCAAACACCTTATGATACGTAGATTTAATAAGTCCATTGATAATAATATTCTTTTCTTTTGCATCATTTACCAAATTCCTCTTACCTTGTTCATCCGCGGTTGGTGTAAAGCCATTTTGAACAGTGTCCCATACTTCGTAACCTTGTGCCAAGAGATATACCTCCATTCTTCCTTTCCAGAGTGCATAATTATTTTCATTCAATAGAGGTACACCATTCTTGGTATGCTCCATGATCTCCTTCCAATTGTTAAATTGCTATTGAAGCAACCAAACTCTAATACCAATTGTTGGAAAATACTGAGAGTGGGGGTGAATCAATATTCCTTAGCAATTAGAACTTTTAAATATTTCCGGAGCATTATTTAACCTTCAATTATCATTATTGTTTATGCAGTAATAAAAGTGAATAAAGGAACACAGGAGGCACAAAAATTTTAGTTGGAAAACACCTCCGGGTCAAAAATCACCAAACACTTTTATAATAATTCTTTAATCTTCAACTCCAATTGAAAAGAAAGCTCCAACTTCCTAGAATCTAGAAAAGAATTCTTCCCCAACTCCCACTGGATGGATTCTCCAGCTCCTGAGATCCTTTAGTAGTCAACTGAATGGATGCCCCAACACCCAATGAGCTACAACTCACCCTAACACCACCCTACCACCCTATAGAAGAATAAAAGAAGAATGGACTCTCGTACCAGGGAAAATGGTCCACTTTACAATGATATAGAATGATGTAGAAGAAGAATACACACTTGACCATAACCCCAACTATGACACAATCACATAATGATGATCCTAGACCTCCCGACACTACCTCTTCAACTAATTGCAAATATACACTTGTAAAACTTTCACAAAGATTATTTTACAATGACTGTGTACAATGATACTTTTACAATTTTTGTAGTAGTGTTTCCCACTTGAGGACTTCATGTGGTTAACTTTTTACTGCTATTCTGCACCTTGATTGTTGCTCTTGTCATGCTAACCTTTCTCATTCTTCAGAACATTAGATTATGCATTTATTCTTCTCTTGATGAATATATAATACATGTAAAAAGTCTTCAAGGAAATACCCATGACATGATAATAGCAAAACATACTTCATCCTACAGAGCATATATGAGTGCTAAACAAAAAAAGAATTAGAATACAAAGAACCTAATGCAATTAAGAGATGAAAATGCATATATAAAATATACTTACCTGTATCTTACCTTTGCTACATCATTTTGTTGCACCTTTCTCTTTGTTGCCCTAGAAAGTCTGGTCCTTTGCACCCCTTGACAACACTTGATCTAGTTTTTCCTACCTTCTAGGAGCATGATAATTAATCTGATGTATCTCTACGATTTGAGATCTCCAACATGTGATCTTTAGTCCTATAGAATCCCTATGAGTCTTATTTCCAATGCCATAGCTATGACATGATTTGGACTCTTCAAGGGAAAGTTATGCCCAACCTCTCACAATGACCTAATTATGGACTAGTTTAGTAGAGAAAACTTGTATGACGTGCCACATGTCACTGTTTCCTCCTTCGACTTTGAAATTGATATACAGAAAACTACAATCCATGCACTATCTACCACTGTTTATAGAATTCCAATCATCTTCTCAGAGAAAGACTTATGACAAGTTTCCTAAGGTCACTTCTTTGAGATGAAATTTGACAGCCTAAAAAACCCTAACTTCCATAGATCATATCTCCGAAAATATAGAGAACCAAGATCTGAAAGTTGGTCCAAAACGTTCATCCGGATTGTGAATCAAATAGGTTTTAATTTCAGAATGTAAGACTTCACAGAAACGAAGTTATAGCGAAAATTCCACGATCACTACATTTGGAGGACATATGATATTTATGTTTATAGGGTTGAGAGGGGCTTCTATAGAGAATGTTGGATGGATTTTAGGAGCTTAAAAATTATTAATTAATGACTATTCAATGACCAAAACCAATTATGAGTGCCATGCCACAACCCCATAGGGTTTTGTCCCACTAACTAGGGTTACTAACTTCAAACATGAATATCTCTCAAACAATGAAAAATTACTTGGCGTGCCATATATCAGTGGAAACATATAAACAAGTAGAATCTATCTAGAAGATCCTTGGCTCAAAATAGAGTAAGTTGTCAAGTCAAAATTGCATTGCCAGATCAGGGTAGGCCCTGTTGCTACTTGTGTTGACATCAATGACAACCTCAGATCATCTTTAGATCAGCACAAAGTTTAGATAGTCATAGTAGGCCACTTCAAAATTGAGCTACCACGTGGTTCCTTCCTAGGCCACATGACACTACCACATCAACATAACGTGGGACCACATCATCACAATACTACCACGTCATCACAATACTACCACACCAACATAACGTAGGTCCATGTCATCACAATACTACCACACTAACATAACGTAGGTCCATTTCATTACAATAATACGACACCAACATAACGTAGGTCCATGTCATCACAATACTACCATATCATCACAAAGCAGGTTAACTTCACCAAGGTTCCTTATGTGGCATCCATGTGGCCACTGCTAGATCCCTATGCTGTTTTCCTTGCCAACACTTGTGCATGGGCCCAATTAGGGCTTCCCATGCATGTTTTGTAAATTTTTTATGTTATATCTTACTTCCTCCACATCACATGTTACAATGCATGTCAAAAATCAACACACTCCAGACCTTTGCATCTCCATATTTTATTTTTTGCTATGGGGGATTTCTAGCTTATTGGACATTTCGACATCCACAAGGATGTGAAACATTCACCACCCTAGTTCCTATAGTCCTCGCATGTTATACACAAATCACAATTTCTAGTCCTTCCCCTATGTAGGACCTCTTGAATGGGCATACCCTCGTCCACATTCAGATTTGTTAGATACAATATTAAATCAAGAGAAATGTGTTGTGGGTCCCATGTGAGGTGGCCCCAACACAATAAGGAAATATTCACTTATCTTGGCCTAAGGATTTTCAGGTTTTCTAATTGTTAGACACCCTATTCAATCCCTGGATGTCTTGGCCCTTTGATTCAATGTAAAATCTAGTCTAGGGGAGTTTGGATCACTTTCAAAGACTTACTTTCTTGATAACTTGGATGCCCAGATGTAGTTCGTGTTTTGAAAAATGTATTCAACTCAGATACAAATTACGCCAGAGAAGGTAATCCTCTAGTGTACAAAGGAATTGAGAAGGGAATCTAGTCCCAAATGTGATCTGCTATAAAAGGTTAGTATGGTCTAGAAGAGATATGGATTTTTGCTCACCCTTTGCCAAAACGAAACTTCAATAGAAGTTAGAGGAATAAAGAGGTCCCATACCACTAAGGGAAACTTCCAAAAATACCATATTTCTAAAAATGATAGCCAAGTCATGAGAAACATACCATCAAAGATGCTAGACTATGTCTAGAAGAGCTCGAAATCACCAACAAATATTTTTTCCATAGATTCTAAGAGAAAGACAAAGATGGATCGAAAGGCCATATTTCATAAGAAAAATATAAACCAAGCTTTGAACATGAAATCTCAGGATTCTACAACACATACGTGCGTATAAACCCAAAAAATCATCACATCATTCATAAGCTAATTCATCCTAAATTCTAACATAACATTCATCTAATACATAACACATAAAGTGAACTCATAATTAGTAATATATAATACAATTATGGTTATGGTAGTGACCGTCCCAAACTCATAAACATATAAGATCACTGATAACTTATGAGATAATAGGTGAGTCCAAAGTAAACTGTAGGTGATTATTCACAATAATGAAAGTCATTTTTTAATTGATAAATATGGATATCAATGTGACATTCAAACATTCATCGCCAATCTAGACAGGTAAGATAACTAGAAAAGTATGAATATATAATGATTCAAGTATTATTTCATGTATCACATAGAACCATATACCTGCCAATAGCATAACAAGAAGAATCAACATCCATTATTTAAATATGCATAAATAATTATAATGATATATGTGAGTTAAATTAGATGGAACTAAATCAGAGACTTCCACACTCCACCTAATCACAGGGAAGCTATGTTGTGATCCTTCGTGCAACTAACCACCTCTGAGTGAGTCCTAGAGTATTATGGGATTCTTATATAAGGGAATAGTCACACCAATGGTTTAGTCATTCAATCAGGAGATGGAGTCCACTTTCCAAGTGGGTCATCAATTACTCTCTTGTAGTAAGTAGCCCAATGAGCCACTTGCCCTCTAAATTTCAAACATAGGGGCTTCACCCAAATTACACATGGGAGTGAATTGTTTAGTCTCTAAGGATTTAATTCCACTATGACGGTGGTTCATGAACTAGTTAGCAATCACTAAGTAGTTCATCAACTTAACTACAAGCACTCAATGATTTAACTTATTAATTGATTGCACTATGAGGGTGGTTCAGTTACCAAGCACTTAATATACACTAATTGGTTCATCAATCTAACTAAAGGCACCTAGTAGTTTAACCAACCCTTTAGAAGGAACTTATTGGTTCAATAGTTAAACAAAAAGCACTAAGTAGCTCAATTAAATCACAAAAGTTTGCACAAAAAAATAGGCTTACACCAGGATTTTAGTGGTCTTAAACACATTCATTAAGATAAACACCAAAATCGAGATAGTACCAACTCAAGGTTTTATGGCATAAGCTCATATTTAGCTCCAACGTTGATCAATCATTCACGTTATCCTCCATAGCTTCCGCTATGTCAAGAACTAGTCAGGAAGACTCCCTACCATGAACCTATACTTCAGATTTTTATTTTTATTTTTTTTATTTTTGAACATATAATTGTTTATATTCTTACTTCTAAAATCATATTTTAGGATATCATTTTCCTTTTATTTATTTATTTTTACATTATTTGGTAAGGTAATGATTTATCCCTTCATTTAACCATGGGTTCACCCCCTATTCCCACTCTACCCATTCCACATGAATGAATATATATATATTATATATATATATATATATATATATATATATATATAGTATATAACTCATTTCAATAATTCATACACATAATTTTTCACTAGCCATTTTTTACTAGGTTACATTACAACTTGGTTACCCTATGGTTTAAATGATAATGGAGCTAGGCTACCCATGTGCCTTGCTCTATTGGTTCGATAAGTAATTATTTATTCATCCTATACATATTCATCGATCCTCCTTACTCTATTTCCAACGAAAATTATGTCAAAATGTTAATGGACCTTTAATCAAAGAGTTCTGAAAAAAATGTGTCGGGAATGAGAAGATGACACACACCCCAAGTCCATGTGAATACCATGTGCCTATCATGTCCCTATCCATATATACAATGTATATATGGCATAGATAATCCAAGGGTGAAGAATGAGTTCCTCTTCAAACCCTAACCCTTGATCTCTAGTTAGCAGACATTCACTTTTGGTGTCATAGTTTGTAGAATCGTGTCTCATGCTCCGAGCATTGCTTTGAGGATGGTACGAAAGTTCAATACCTATAACATTTTTCCTTATCTTGGTGGTGTGGAAATCATCCTTTATCTGGATTCTTGATAATGTTGCAGCATCCATGATAAGTGAGGGGATCATTTTGGTTATGCATCCGTTGAATGGTCTATGTGCTTCATGGGTTTAACTTGTTAAGACTAATCTTTGTTCTTTTGAATGTCCTATGCAGAAAGGTTCATGTGGATGTATGGCTCTATGGCCTCTCAGGTTTGTCCCATGGTGAAAGCATTCTGAATGCTTATTTTAATTTTTTCTTTCCTTTTAATTACTCATACTGGGTTTAATTGTTCTGAATCTTACATAGTTTCCCTCTGCCTCTGTATGTTTTTGTTGTAGGTTTTTTATCAAAATGTGAGGTTTTTATTGGAGGGTTTCATTTTTCTTTACTGGTGCATCAATCATATATTTTATTTTCATATTCTTCTATGATTTTACTTTTCCAGATTGGCATCATGTACCCCTGTCCATTTAATTGTTTGACCTATCCTTCTATTATCAATTCGTTTTAAAATATAGGTATACGACTCTAGACTGATCTCTAGAATTTCCAATGTTGTAGGAAAATGGTTATCAGACTTACTCATAACAAGTAACTATCACGATCCTGATGAATGTGTAAACGTCTTTAGATTCTAAAAAGTGTTATGACACTCTAATAGGTTTTCGGTTACCCTATGACAAGGTAAGACCCATTTCTCTCTCACTCGAGTCTCCTCACAGAGAATTTGGAGTAGGAGTTCTTCTTCCTTAACCCTCATGACCATCATTGTGTCATAAGTCAATGATCATTGCATTTCCTTTGGCTTCTTGTCATTAGAGTTATAGTCAGTCATGTTGACTCTGTGTTGTTCTCGAGTAGGCTAGATTTCGAGGCTTATCACTCTATCGTGTGACCCTTTTCTATTCAACCCCTAGGCTATCGTTCACTTTACTTATGTGAACTAACACATATATTTATTAATGAATAATGGAATTGTGTCTTCCAGTCTATTACTGGAACCCTCAGAAGTTTACTTTCTTTATAAGTTGAAGGTTTCCATTGTAAAATGCATTTTGGAAATTCAGAGGCTAATGACATCAATAATATGGGTATTTCATTTTTAATGTGTTGTTAATGATCCTCTCCTCCTTCATTATTTACTCTTGGAATTAAGTCTTCAATATTTTGGTATAGTTCTCGGTTCATTCGGTGGAAACAACACTTGAGAATAAACTTGAGAATTTATGTGATGGAATTGATATTATATATATATATATATAATATATATATATATAGATTATGATATATATATATATATATGTTTTTCTTGTATAATCTTCATTGGAGAATTTGATTTACTAAATATAGCTTCCTAAAAGTTTCTAGTTAGGTTGTTTTTGTTTATCGAAATACTAATTATCTTCTTAATTGAAATTGAAACTAAATACTCTGTGAGAGAAACTCATCTTATACTTTCTAGAGGGTAGTTTAGTTAGAAATGTATGATGTTGTATTGCAACTCCTCTCTTCCTTGTTTACAGTTAATTTGAAATTTGCATACAAATAGGTATCTATATGGATTAATTTCTATATCACTACATAATCAATGCGATAGATGGTTCAAAATATTGAAGGTGTGCTATTATATGGTCTTTCCCTTTTGTTTTTCTCTATTTTTTATGGGTATCAAGTAGTAATCCATAACTCTATACATTTGCGTTATAATTATTTCCTTCCTTAATGAAAATAGTAAGTATTTAATGCTAATTTCTAGACCCTAGAAACTTGGCTAATGATATAGGCTTATTTTTTTTTTGGTGAGGTTCTCTCATTCTAAATAAAATGTTATAGTCACACGCCTTTATTCTCTACTAGAATATAATTTACAAGGACAAAATTCCATACAAATAAATTATCCGATGTGTACATTTGATCAAGTCCTTGTTGCTATATGAAGAACTTATTAATTTTATTTCAGTGTTGGGGTATTTGTTTATTTTCCATAGTGGTTATACACTTCACCATGTTCTAATCTCCCACTTGATGGGAAATTTGTTAGATAAGACTGAGTGACTCATTTAGAATTTCTACCACAACCAGAGCTTTTGGTGTTGAAAACTATGTTAAAGCCATGCTCAACTAGCTCGGACTTGGCTAGGCTTATCTACATCGATTCTCTTAACACCTTATTCTAACCTGCTAGTTATCCCCTTGAACTCTTGCCTGCGTTCCATGTCATAGAAATTACCCAATAAATTTTTTAAAGTAGTTGGTGTGACATAGAAAGGAATACAAGCTGAATTTACGACTTCTCTAATCTCCCATCCTACAACAATACCTAATTTTGGTGTCTCTGATCTGCTTCCAACCTTCGACCCTTTCAATATTAATAATATAATGGGGGTTTCACTAGGGAAGAAATACCATACCTCCTGCATTCATATTTGGGGATATATATTGAGAGAAAAATGACATAATATATTGGGGGATATATAGGAGGTAAAGGGTTTTTATATTGGAAATTATAAAAAATGGAGCTCAAATTTAATGAAAAAATATAAACGGGTATAAAAATTTTTAATGAAAAAATGGATAACTACAATGTCTAGTGAAAGTAGGGGTTTTTAAAATTGAGAAGGTGTATCAAGTTCATATTGGTAGGGGTATAAATAATGTAAATTTTAGAGATATTTTCCAATATGTAGTCAAATTAAGGGTATTGTTTAATAAGCCATGAACAAACATGATATGTCATAGGTTCATTGAGTGAAGCCCCCATGAATAATATATATATATTTACCTAGTTCTCCATCATAACTAAATAGTTATATATTCCCTACGTATATTTCCTTCTAAGCATGCACTGTCATAGACATATAATACAAGAAAACATACATGAACCTTATGCAGTTAAATCACATAAAACATATAGTGGCCATGAAAAAATATACATGATTCAAACAAACGAACAAGGCATACTCCTATATTGCTTGCATGTAACTTTTCTAGCTTGGTAGTTTCACTGACTTTGGTTAATTAAATTTCTTATGTGCACAAATAATCAATTTCCTATGTACACAAATAATCAATTTCTTATGTACACAAATAATCAATTTCTAATGTACACAAATAATTGACCAACACATTCATAATTTAAATGTACATAATTTTTTCTAACCATATCCGCAACTCCACTTGGAGAGAACACACTATCCTCCTGTCCATGAACTGAATCCACCAGTTCATCCTAAGCTGAGATATTCTTCAAAATGAAATCAATAACCTTTTTTATTTCAAGGTAATGTATTTTACACATGCCCTTGCCTAAGATATTTTAATAGTGTCTCTCTTTCTGGGTATGCCAACCCACTTTCCTAGGCTATCTTTCTTTCTTTCTTTTTTGTGAAAAAAATGTTTTTCCTTTTTCTCTAAAGCATGCCTTTCTCTCTCACAATGCTTTATTCGACCCATATTTAGTGTCTTTCTCCAACTAAGGTATTTAATCAATCTTTCTCTCCCGTCATATTAAAGCATGTGTTTTTCCTCCTAAGTTTTTTTAGGAGAGATTTAAGGGAAGATTTATCTTGACCTTATCCACCAATGTGTTTTCCATGCCTGGCAAAAACCTCTTAACTCTAGTTTTTTTTTTCCCAAGTAATTTCCAACATTCCATTTATTAATAAAAACATTTATTACATCATAATAACTTTATTGTTTACAACAACTTCAAATCCAACAAGGCTTTCCATCCATCAAATCTAAAAATAGTCTAGGTCTAAAAATAGTAAGACATTAACATAAAAAAGTGAGGTGTATTGCATCTTCTCCCCCTTTTATTCAACACCATCCTCGGTGTTCATTGTATAATTGCTCCCTTTTTGGAATAGTGATCGAAATCCCTCTCACATTTAATCCTCTATCTCTTAAGTAGCCTCCTTTGATGTAAAGTGCTTCCATTGCACTTTAAGCCAAGCGACGACTTGATTTCAAAGTAATATCTCTTTCCGATCTAATATGCAAAGTGGCTCTACCAAAAATTCTCCTTCGAGTTCCACCTGTATCAAATTTCAATAAATTATGTGAAAACTATCATGAGAATATTTTTTTAACAAATATAAATGAAAAACATTGTGTGCTTTAATATGGATGAGCAATGCTAGTCGATATGCTATTGGCCCAACTCTGTCCAAAATTTCAAAAGGCCTACAAAACCATGTTGCTGGTTTGGTACATTTTATTGTCCTTCAGGTGCCTTTCCTCGGTTTAAATCTTAATTATACATGATCTCCAACCTTAAATTCCTTGTGAGTTCTCTTTTTATGAGCATAACTTTTTTGTGTGTCCTGTGAATTTTTTATGTTTTATCTAATTTTCCGCACCACCTGTTCCATTTCTTCTAATGCATATGGCCCTAGTACTAGCCTATCCTTTGGCTGAATCTAGCTAAGAGGTGTGTGACATTTTCTGCCATATAATGCCTGAAAGGGACTCATTTTATCGAAGCCTCATAACTGTTATTGTAGGTAAATTCCGCTAAATGTAGAAAATATTCCTATTGAGTAGGTTTGTCTATGACGTACATTCTTAGCATATCTTCTTAAATTTCATTGGTTCTCTCCATCTGCCCATTAGTTTGGAGGTGATATGTAGTGCTAAAATTTAGCTATGTCCCCATGGCTCCAAATAAGGATTTCCAAATTTTGGAAGTGAATTTATCATCCCTATCACATACTACCATCTTTGGTATTCCATGTAATCAGAAAATATCCTTCATAAAAATGTGTGCAATTTGAGTTGTTACATAAGTAGATTGTATTGGTATAAAGTGTGATGCCTTGCTTAGGATGTCCACTACTATCATAATGTAGTCATGTTGTCTTCCTATTTCTAGTAATCTTGTAATAAAGTTCATTGAGGTCACTTCCCATTTACATTGAGTAATGGGTAGTGGGTTTAACAAACTTGCTAGTCGTTGGTGTTCTACCTTCACATGTTGGCATTCTAAGCATTTAGACAAGTATTATGCTAGCCCGTTTTTCATCGAATGTCGATAGAATTCTTTTCGAAGTGCAGATATCATATTTTTATATCCAGGGTGTCCAACATATGATTTTTTATTATATTCATCTAGTATTATTTGTTTTTAGAACATTTACATTTGGAACATACAATCTATTTCTATAGATTAACAACTTTTTTTATTTTTCAGCATAACATGGAATTTTTATTTTCTACATTTTTTGTTGAATTTCTAGGTTGTTATGATCTTCCTGTATTGGATTTTTTATCTTGTCCACGAAATTTGTACTTACATTGTTAACAAATACTCCCATTTGACCATGTGCATGTCTACTTAAAGAATCTACTATTTTGTTTTATTTTCCTTTTATGTGTTTAGATATCAAATTCTAATTCACTACGAAAGGTCATCGACCTAGCTTGTACATCATTAAGATCTGGTCGACTGACAAAATATTTCAAGCTAATATGATCTGTTAGCAAGGTGATTTTTTTTCCTAGTAGGTAGTGCCTCCACATCGTTAATGCATGTATTACAACAACCAACTCTAAATCATATACTACATATTCATGTGTTTTGTATTTCTAGATTCATAAGCCACTAGTAAATTTTCCTGCATCAAAACTCCTCCTAAACCTTCTAAACAATAATTTGTGTGAAAGGAAATTCTTTAACTGGGTATACAATTTTTAAAATAGGTACTACCTTAAGAAAGTTCTTTGATTTGTTAAATCTTTCCTAGCATTATGATATCCACTCAAACTTTTTTCCTTTCTTTTGTAAGGATCTGATAAGGTAGGCTAGTTTAGAGAACCCTTTTATGAATCTTTGGTAATATCCAGTAATTCCCATGAAGGATCAGATAACTAACACATCCTTTGGTGTGGACTAATTTAAAATAGCACTCACCTTGTAAGGATAAATAGACAATCCCTCTTTTGAAATAACGTGGCTCAAATATGGTATTTTATCCTTATAAAACTCACATTTACTAATGTTTGCATATAATTGATGTTCTCTTCAAGTTTGTAGTGCCAATCTTAGATGTTACTTCTATTATTCTTCATTCATGGAATAACCATAATGTCATCTATAAATTACCAACATGAATTTATCAAGGTACTTATTAAGTATGTTTTTCATTAACCACATAAATGTTGTTGGTGCATTAGTAAGGTCAAATGGTAACACTACAAATTTGCAGTGACCATATTTAGTTGGAAAGTTTCTCTTATGAATGTCTTCATCCAGTATTTTCAACTATTGATAGCTGATCCTAAAATCAATGTTTCAGAATATGGTTTCCCCCATTAGTTGATCGAACATATCATCAATACAAGGCAACACGTATTTATTTTAATAGTTAGTTTATTTAATTTCAGATAGTCAATGCACATTATCAATGTGCCATCTTTTTCTTTATGAATATCAAAGGAACTCCCACAGTAAGACATTCGGTCTAATATAACCTTTATCAAGTAGTTCTCCCAACTCCATCTTCAATTCTAGTAATTCAAGAATACTCACTCTATAAGGGGCTCTAGAAATTGGGGTTGTACCTCATACTAGATCAATGGATAAATCTAAATCTCTGCAAGGAGGAAAACCTGGGATTTCATCCGGAAAATTGTCTTGAAATTCCCTAATCATTGGCAGATCCTCTAATTTTGTTTTTATGTTTGTTGTTCATTGGTTTCAACGTGCACCATGAATAACTTACACCCTTTTCTTGTACTCTTTTTGTGTTATAAAGTTTATATCTATCTAATTGATATTGGTTTCGGTATGCCTTTGATTAACTCATTTTGTCTCCCTTAACATACACAACTTACTATTTTCTCGAAATAGTTTATGACAATTCCATGTTTCTCCAACAAATCCACACCTATTGACACATCATGGGACCCTAAGGGCAGTATATTTAAGTTTACTTATGGGGAAAAAAAATTTAAATTAACAGAACACTATCTCAATTTGATATTAGCCCTCCTCTTTGTGTTGGTTGTCGACTATACCAACCATTTAGTCTCTAAATTTGTCAATTTTTTATTTACATTTTTCTTGTAATCTCAACACTATTATAACTTAATCTTTCCCCTAGATTAATTAAGAGAGAAGCATGTTGGTTTAAAATGGTACCTTTAATATTGATCATAGTGGATTGGTGCTGTGCTTGCCTATCCTCCAATGCTGCACTTATTCTTAGGATTTTTCTGGAAATATCATTCATAGTTGTAGCCTCATGAACAATGTGAATGTTTTGAATAGATCTGAGGTTATACAGAAAATACCTCAACAAATGGGGTTCCCCACACCCCCATCACTTTAGTAATTCTCTCCCTTTGATCCCACTTATCTTTATATTGTTCAAATCCATGGGCCTGGACTCCGTTTGAGATTATCTTGCATGGGTTGCATTCCCTTTTCTAAATTTCTTCCTCTAGTGGTCCCTTCCAAATTTTTTAAGATAAGCAAGTTTCTATCTTTTTTTCCCATTTCATGTTTACTTAGGTCCTTACTTTGTACACTTTTGAGCCTTCTCTCCTATTCTTAAACTACTAATAAAACATTATTTATTTTCTTATCGCTTCATCCATGTTTATAGGATTTTCAAACTCAATCATTTCCTTGTATGGGACAGGCAGGAAGTTCAAAAATCTCTGCACCATGGCTTTGTCTTCTTTAATATAAAGGACATATAGAATTTTTTTTTAAACTTAGTCATAAATTCGTCCATAGTTAATTGTCCTATTCGTAACTAATGGAACCCTTTTGCTTGATCATCATATTATTTTTAATTTAGGTATCTGGATTTAAACTGTTGCTCAAACACCTCCTAGGAAATTGCCTTTTCCTCTAATATATGCATAGTTTTGACTTCTTCCCACAAGAGGGTAGCATTACCTTGTAACTGATAATTGGAAATATAGCCTTTAGATTACTCTCATACTCATAAAACTGGAACTAATTTGTCAAGTTGAGGAGCCAAGCTTCTGTGTCCTCCTCCTTTTCTCCATCAAGGGTAAGTGGCTTTATTTTCCTGAACTCTCCTTGTAGCCATGGAAAATTTTAGGGGCTAATATTCGTAGGTAGGCTAATTTTCCATTATTTTTCCAAAAAAAAGATTCGCCAATTTCCATTTTGTAGAAAAACGATTAGCCCAAAATTTTATAATATAAAATATTTTACCTTAAAAATCACCAAAATTATATAGAAAGTATATATAAAATCATTATAAATTTGAATAATTTAAAAATGCATCAATAAACATTTTATAATTTGCATATTAGGGACTAGTGAAATTCACCAATGTTTTTAGACTTCAAGATAATTTTCCATTCTTAAAATTTTCCCTGCTTGTAGCTCCAATCTCTTCTTTCTTTTCAGTATTTTTTGTTGAGTTTTTTTCTGAATCATCTCCACTTCCAAACTTTTCTGACTCTATCTCAACATTTTTCCTTTTTAGTGCCTCTATTTCTATTGGTCTATGACTATAATTTTCAGTTAAATCCCTTATCATCCTTTCCTTCTCTTCACTAGTCTTTTGTGAGCATTCACTATTGTTTCTGAAGTAAGCCAACTCTTGATGTAAATCTCTCATAATATCCAAGAATTGAGTTGTTGGTGGGGTGTTTCCTCCCCCCAAATCTAGAATTATTTTCCCTCATTTTGTTGTAGGTGGAATAGGATTATCAACCATTCTGCATTGTAACCTACTTAACTAGAGTACATTATAGTCTACACAAAATAGTATTAGCATCTCACCAAAACAAAATCATAATTCTACACATATTTATATTTTAATGTGGCAGTTCCCATCAAGCCCATTTTTGAAACTTGTGCTGTGATACCATCTCTAACAAACCCATACTTGAGAATTTTTTTTATTTTTTGTTTTCATTTTTGAACATACAATTGTCAATATTCTTACTTTTACACTCATGTTTTAGGGTATCATTTTCTTTTTATTTATTTTTTGTTACATTATTTGGTAAGTTAAAGATGTACCCAAGTCATTTACCCATGGTTTCACCCCTATTTACCGCTCTACCCATTTCCATGTGTTTTATATATATATATATTATATATATAACTCGTTTCCATGGTTCATAGGCATAGTTTTACACTGACCATTTGATACTGGGTTGATTATAGACTAGTTACCCTATGGTTTAAATGATAATAGGGCTAGGCTACCCATGCACCTTGATCCATTGTGTTGAGAAGTAATTAGCTTTAGTCATGTTATACATATTCATGGATCCCCCTAGCTCACTTTCCAACCAGAATTATGTCAAAATGTTAATGAACATTCGATCAACGATTTATGGAGAAATTTGTCACGGATGAGAAAATGCCATGCACCCTAGTTCCATGTGAAGATCGTGTGACTATAATGCACCTATCCATATGGATAGTGTAGATCTAGCCAAGATGATCCAAGGGTGGAGAATGAGTTCCTCTTCAAACCCTAACCCTCGATCTGTAGTTAGCACATATTCACTTTGGTTGTCGTAGTTTGTGGAATGGTGTCTGGCGCTACACATGCTGCTTTGAGGATGGTAGGGAAGTTGGACACCTATAATGTTTTTCTAAATCTTAGGGTTGTGTAAATCATCCTTTATTTTGACTGTTTATATCACTGTAGCAACCATGGTAAGTGAGGGGATGATTTTCGTTATGCATTTGTTGAGTGCTTTGTGTGGTTCACGGGTTTAACTTGTTAAGATTAATATTTATTCTTTTGAATGTACTACGTAGGAAGGTTCAGGTGGATGTATGGTTCCATGACCTCTCGGGTCTGTCCCATGGCGAAACCCTTCTAAGTGCTTGCTGTAATAGTTTTTTTCCTTTTAACTACGTGTACTGGATTTAATTGTTGTCAATTTTCTTACATAATTTCCGTCTACTTCTGTACCTTTTTTCTAAAATTTTCTTCTGAAAATGCTAGGTGTTGATTGGAGGGTTTACTCCTTCCTTACTGGCGCAACAATGGTATATCTGATTTTCGTATTCTTCTATGATTTTACTTTTCTAGACTTGCATCAGAGACCTCTGTCCATTTAATTGTTTAACATGTCGTTGCTTTATCAAGTCATTATGAAATATACATATATGGCTCTAGAATCATCTCTAGTATGTCCACTGTTGTAGGAAAATGGTTATCTTCTTTACTCATAACAGGTAAGTATCGCCATCCTGACAAATGTGTAAACATCTTTAGATTCTAAAAGGTGTTACGACACTGTAACAGGTTTTTGGTTACACTATGATACGTAAGACCCCTTTCTCCCTCACTAGGGATTCCCCACGGAAAATTTTGAGCAGCGATTCTTCTTCCTCAATCCTGATTATTGTCGTTATGTCATAGGTCAATCTTCATCACATTTCCCTTAGATACTTGTCATTACAGTGCAGTCGACTGCGATGACTCTCTGTTGTTATTGAGTAGGGTTAGATTTGAAGGCTTATTGCTCTATGGCGTGAGCCTTTTCTATTTGGCCCCTAGCCTATCCTTAGTTTTACTTATGTGAACTAACACATATATTTATTGATGAATAATGGAATTGTGTCTTCCATTCTTCTACTGGAACGCTCAAAACTTTACTTTCTTTCTAAGTTCAAGGTTTCCATTGTAATATGTGTTCTCGAAATTCAAAGGTTAATGCCATCAATAATATGGCTATTTCATTTTTAATGTGTTCTTATTGATCCTCTGCTCCTTCATTATTTATTCTTGGCATTAAGTCTTCAATAATTTGGTACAGTTCTTGGTTCATTGTGTAGAACCAACACTTGAGAATTTCTTTGATTGGAAACTGATATATCTATATTTGTATGGTTTTCTTGTATAAGCTTCATCGGTGAATTTGGTTTAATAAATACCACCGGCTAAAAGTTTTTGGTTAGGTTGCTACCTATTTATCGAAATACTAGTTGTATTCTTATTATTTCTAGAAAACACTTT